>ARYC01007103.1:0-10849 GCA_000711775.1 Oxytricha trifallax
TTTATTAGAGATAGATTGATAAAAATAGAAATCAATCTGTGAAACTTGGAACAAGTTTTTCAATGCTTCTCCTCATATCTTTTCAAGGTTGACCTCCAGCAGGTCCTCCCTATTTAGTCGTAAGATTTTAATGAACTTAGAATGGATATCCATAATATTAAATTTCATTAAAATTTCTAGAAAGAGGAAACAAGATGGAGTCTATGAATGATGCATTGAAGAGAATTTAATCTCAAGATTTAATAGAAAATTTTCGAAGCAAAGAGGACCTCTATAGATACCTGGTTTAGCAAGGTAAACTTTTAACTAATACTAATAAATTAACCATAGTTGGATTGTTCTTGCCAACCACCCAGGAAGGATCTAAAATCTCGTTTTTAAAAAAAAGCATTTATGATAAATAAAACGAAAAATATAGAATTGTAAGAATTTAAATACAAGTGAATTAGAATACTTAATACACTAATAGAAAATTGAAATCTAAAAAAAACAGTTTCAACATCTTTGTCACTTTCATATCTGTCTCCATTTTTCCATTAATGAACTCCATAGCCTTACCTGTGTTCCCCTGCTGAATATCAGTCTTGTTCACTAACCACCGCAACTGACAGGTACTTCTGTTAAAATAAATTTTCAGATATGTTTTTTGTAACTTACTTTATTTGTGAATGAACAGCCTCCACAAGCGTCTCTGTATATTGTTTCCATTTTAATATTATCCATTTTAATTTAATATTATCAATCATCGATTATTTTTTTAATTCCTAAAAGCCTTCTAAGTGAAGAGAAAAATGCTTCAAGTCTAATGAAAGTAGGATGATTGAAATTACTATTACCCTGAAATATCAGTATCAAACCTGAATGATGATGCTATGAGTTATGCAGATGTTGCTCTCTACCTTCCATCAAAGCTGCAACTCTCTAATAAGTTGCCAGAGAGAAAATACTTCTTTGGTGTTCTTGCAACTCTGAAACCTGCGTACTTAATTGAATTTATTTAAGAAACTCATAAGAAACGCTACAGCATTTCTCCTGAAGAAAAAGAAAGGCAAGGAATAAAATATGGGGGGGGAGGAAGTTTCCAAGTTTCCAGCACTTTTTTTTAATTATATAAAATTTAATAATTTTTACATAAATTCAAAATTTGATTATTTTTATGACCCATCAAATATTGAGAGGATATTGCGGTATTATAGGAAGACAAGTACATGGAGATTAGATAACAAAATAAAGAATTGAAAACTCTTAGATTCATCTCAAATATTTACGAAATATATATATATATAATAGATCAGCTCATCCGAACATGCCAAAGAGTTCTTAAATGACTAGTATTTAAATGAAACGAAATAATGCTTGATTGGTGAATAAAATCCATACAAATATAGATTTTGACTAATTTATTTATAAATTAAGTAAAATTATTACAATAAAAATTGTCTGGAAGTTGGTTAATAGTTGATAAAAAGATTAATATTAAGCGAGTATAATCGAAATGAGGAGATCGTTATAAAGAAATCAAAAATGCAATGAATTAAGATTATGATCATTTCAAAGTATACTAATGTTTTTCCAACTGTAGAGATTATGAATTAAGATTAATGATTTTAATTAGCAACTTTAAATTATTAATCAAACATGGATGATTATATTTCTTTATTTTTTTCACTTTTCCTGATTAGTTTGTATTTTAGAGCAGTCTCTGCGATGTATCTGTAGTAATCACCAACTTTTCTTAAAAATTTTTCTTAGATATCTTCATCATATCTTCAGGGTATCTTCAGTGTATATTCCTCAAAAAAATATAAAGTCAAAAATATTAAAAATAGTAATAAATGCAATAACAATAACAGCAGAAGCAACAATAACAGCAGTAATTAAACTAAAATCATTAAAAAATAGAGTCTTGGGATTTTTCCCAAAAAAATCCAAATTTTCTTAAATTGTAGTTTAAAGACTTAAAGATGAAGATGATATTTATGATCAAGATGATGAATATGAAAAAAATCAATGATTTTTAATATTTTGAAATTCCTTGAAAATTTCAACCAGACTCTATTTTTTAATGATTTTAGTTTAATTACTGCTGTTATTGTTGCTTCTGCTATTATTGTTATTGCATTTATTACTAATTTTTAATATTTTTGACTTTATATTTTTTTGAGGAATATACACTGAAGATACCCTGAAGATATGATGAAGATATCTAAGAAAAATTTTTAAGAAAAGTTGGTGATTACTACAGATACATCGCAGAGACTGCTCTAAAATACAAACTAATCAGGAAAAGTGAAAAAAATAAAGAAATATAATCATCCATGTTTGATTAATAATTTAAAGTTGCTAATTAAAATCATTAATCTTAATTCATAATCTCTACAGTTGGAAAAACATTAGTATACTTTGAAATGATCATAATCTTAATTCATTGCATTTTTGATTTCTTTATAACGATCTCCTCATTTCGATTATACTCGCTTAATATTATAAAAATAAATAATTTAAAAAAAGTGCAGGAAACTTCCCTAAAAATATTTTAATTGTCATAAACCAGTGCAGGAAACTTCCTCCCCCCAAAATATGCGACACCTGGCTCATGGAACTGCAGAAGCATCCATTCATCTCAAGTAAGCTTACCCTTCTAACTTTATAGAAAAACCTGGAACTGCTATATACCTGATGAAAGAGCGCAGTAAGTTAAACATAAAGATAAAATCAGGGGGGGAAGTTTCCTGCACTGGTTTATGATAAAAAAAAATTTTAGGGAAGTTTCCTGCACTTTTTAAAATTTTTTTATTTTTAATTTTTTTAATTAAATTAAAGTTTAAAACAACTATTAACCAACTTCAGAACTAATTTCATTGTTATAATTATACTTTAATTTATTATTCAATAGCCAATATCTATCTTCAGATTCCAAAAACTTTGACATTTTTCATCTGATATTGTAGGTTCTGTATTTTTTATTTTATATTGCTTTACTTTAATAATTCCAAATATTGTATCCAATTGTTAGTGTAATTCTGATTCAATTTATCTTGTTCTTACCATGCCTATAAAATTTTAGACTATATTTTCTTGAGTTACTTCAATGTTGAAGAATATGCTCTTAATATTTAATGGGTCATAAAAATATTAAATTTGTTAATTTATGTAAAATTTATTAAATTTAACATAAAGAAAAAAACAGTGCAGGAAACTTCCTCCCCCCCTAAAATCACAAGTAAAATATGAATTGAGTAAGAGACTATTTAAAGATTTCTAAAAGCCAGACGAGATGAACATAGATGCAGGAGCTGGCACTAAGAGAAGAAACATAGGCCCAAGCGAGCCTTAAGAGGAAGAAAAGAAAGAGAAGCCAAATCCCTTTACGGGCAAATTTAATTTGTGAACTTATTCATTCGTTTAAATCGAAAACTTATTTATAAACATAAAATCTCCCTTCTCTTGCGCATAATTTTGTTTTATCATCACTGACTCTTTTAGCAGCACTCTTAATAAAATCTACTGTGTCTATCTTCAAGTCGTGCATCAAGTGATAGAGTAGAAGTTTCTTGTAGTGGCCTTTCAATAACCCCCAATATAATTCAATTCCATTAAACTAAGGGCCGTAAGGAACATTAAATACAGGTGTTATGTTTAGCCTTTCATATTCCTTTCTTGAGTCTTTAGTTTAGTGAACTGAAAGGTTATCAACAAACAGAATAATCTCTTAGTCAGTGTATTTGTCTCTAAGTTGTTGTAAGAACTTAATATATTACTCAGTCTTTATAGAACGAGGGTGAATAACATAAGTCTCGAGGCCACTATCTTCACTTATTTCACCAAGAATAGCATGAGTTTACACCTTATCTTTTTAATCATAAGCTTCTATATTACTATTCCTCTTGTACCAAGACCTTGATATAAAGGTATTGAAAATAAATACAGCATCATCAGCGTGTATGAACTTTATATTATGCTCTTAAGACCTCTGCATTTAATCGCCGGCGAGACCACGGCCAACGCGGCGGAGTGCTGTCGATACTATATATTTTAAATGAGTCTTATAAAATGGAACATTAAAGTCGATCACTCTCTTAATGCGATTGACTGTCTTGTAAGATATTCCGTTCTATTTATAAATGTTTGCTATAAATTAAGCAGAGATGTGATGCTCAGGAAATTGGCGATGAAACATCACAGCTCTTAAGGCGAGAGAGAAGTGAGCCCAGTATTTAAGAGTCCTTTCATTAATAAGATAATCGATATGATGCTGCTAAAATTCTAGAGGTCTTTAAGGCTTAGAATTAAGTTGCTATCTCTTTAAATTCAATGCTAATAGAGGGTGAGACCTCACAGTTGCAGGAGATTTATGGAGTAGTTTTGCTATAGATGTGTAATTCAGAACAGGCTTGAGTTATTCACTATAATTATCATATCCATAGCACAACTTAAACAATAAATCTATACTCACTGTCATAAACTGACCCCAAACATCGCATATACTAACTTAAATTACTAAAATTTAAACATTAAAACCCTACATAAACAATTTTAATACCCTAATAAAGCATGAACTAAAAGTCTACTTTTATCAATCAAAAACTCAATCACACTACTGAAATAATTTTGGGGTTTTGAATGAACTCCATTTTTGTTAGTTTGATCCACTCACCCTGATCAACCTCTTTATATCCAAGTTTTAATGAAGAATTTTCAAGGTTAATTCTTCATAGGATTCGCTAATTTAAAAACGAGAAATAATCTTTCCTTAATTAATTTGATAGGCATTTCCAAAATCTTATAATCAACAATTATTTTGTACGTTAAGTCTTGCCTAGATCTCCATTGAGGATTCTTCTATACTAATTCGTAAAATTTGCCATTAGCTTTGAGGTAGACATCCTCATTTTGCTCCCACATTCTCAAATTCTTGAAGTCCCTTTCATACAGCACTGAGTTAGTAAACTTTATAGGTTAGATTCTTCACGTTTATTTGACCTTATAAGTTCAAGGCCTATTTTAATTTAAAGAGAGACTATTTTGAAGACTCTAATTATTCCCATGTTAACATCAGCATCAATGGTTTTTTTTTCGCCTTTTCATGTGTAAAGTATTTTAAGCATTTTTGATCGTGCTTTTCTCCGTCGTTGCTCCAGCTGAAATCCTTCAAAAAATAAATGCATGCCCCCTTTGATTTCTACCACTTCTTTTTGTTTTTTCTTGTTCTATATTTTTGATATTGGATAAAATGCAAATTTTAGAGTTGCCTTGAGAATTTCTATTTCTTCATTAATTAAAGTTCCCCAGCTCAGTTGCATCAACCATCCTCAGAATTTATATTCTTGCCCATTATTTAATTACAAGCTTTTTATAACTATTCCTAAACTATTTATTGAAAATTATTATTATATATTTTTTGAGAATTATTGAATTTTTGAAATAAAATCTACATAATATTCATATAGGATTTTGCAGCATATTTTTTGTGAGTAAAAATGAATATATCTTATAAATTTATAAACAATATTTATTATAGCATTTTTTTATAATTTGTTAAAAAAATAGCTTAATTGCATTAGTTACTTTCAGTTTATGATTACTTTATATTCTAATTTATAATGTAATATCAATTAAGTAAAATAATCATTATATAATTATCAAATTATCAATTTAATAAAATGCTTAATTTAATAGAAATGGCTATTAAAAAATATAAAATATAATATATAGAAACTTTGTAAAGGATTTAAATTATAGAGTAATTAAAAAAGAAATTAAATAATAAACAAAATAAACAAAATTTTTAAAAAATAAATAATTTAAATATAAAAGTTTTAAAATTTAGTAATTAAATTAATTAACACATAATTCGTAATAAAATAGAATATTATTAAAATATAAATCATAAAAAGATATTCATAAAAAAATAATAATCTATAAATTAAATGGTTGTAATATATCA
This sequence comes from Oxytricha trifallax, assembly GCA_000711775.1. Lineage (NCBI taxonomy): Eukaryota > Ciliophora > Spirotrichea > Sporadotrichida > Oxytrichidae > Oxytricha > Oxytricha trifallax. Next base: position 5,948 of record ARYC01007103.1, read on the forward strand.
ATTAATAAAAAGGATCCATATTTATCGCTCTACATTCCCAGTGATAGATGCAATTGAAATAAATTATATTTTAATATTGTATTTTATCCACGAAGATTTCTAATTGCTCTATTTGCAATCATTTTAAATAGATTAGCTTGAATCAAGCCTCTTCTCTAGGATCCTCAAGTGGAAATTGAAAGCAATTTCATATAAACTGCAATAACTTTTTAAAATGCATATCTGCCAAATCTCAAAAAATACTAGCAAGAATCCTTATTTTTCGTTCTACATTCCCAGTGATAGATGCAATTGAAATAAATTATATTTAATATCGTATTTTATCCACGAAGATTTCTCATTGCTCTATTTGCAATCATTTTAAATAGATTAGCTTGAATCAAGCCCCTTCTCTAGGATCCTCATGTGGAAATTGAAAGCAATTTCATATAAACTTCATAAATTTTATAAAATGCGTACCTATTAAAAATTAAGATTGATGGATCTATTTTTTATGTGCTGAAAATTGCTTATTATGTTTATTTTTTCTTATTTTGATAATAAATTTATTCCTATTCTATTATTGTTCTTAGCTTGGTATTAATTGCAAGAATTGATATTTTATGTATATTAGGTAGTATTTATAAGATTATGCATATTTTCGATTAAGGTTCTGTTCTGCCAAGGATAAATTAGGAATTGGGCAATTTTGGACAAATTTACCCTTTTTTAATTTTTGATAATGTATATATTTATATACAAAGCTATAATCTTATTATTAATTTTTCACTTTTGTAAGAGCTGTTATTGTTTTTAGTAGTAAATTTATATTTAAAATAGAATCTTCAGCATATTATCTAAGGACAATTGTTGTATACTTTTAAATCAGAGAGACATTGACCTGTGACTCTTTTTAGTTTCATATATAGTCTTTTAGAGCAATTATATTCCAGATTTGTTAAATTATGGCTTCTTTTGGTTCAATTTTAAAAATAATAAATCAGTTAATCTTAGTAGTGTTTAAATCAATTTAATATGCAATGTATTATAAAAATTGTAACAATGGTAATATTCAGTGCTCTCTGCTATCTAAGGTAAACATATATTAATATCCTTGTTCAACTTTATTTAAGAGATTAAAAATCCATATTTATTAGAAAGACGAGCAAATAAGAATCGCTTAAATTAAATCACCTAAGATCATTTTTTATACATTAAATTTACAAAATCTGTTTTGACTCAAATTATATCCTACAAATCTTGGTACTTATTAACTTCATAATGGTTTATGATTTATTGAAAATAATCATTTTGCTATTTGTAATTATTATTTTTATTGCATTTATACTTTTATTTATAAATTAGTATCTTAAAAATCAAGTGTAATGTAAATTTATTGATAAATGGATTGTTGTTTACCATTTATCACCATGTTTAATTGCTTAAATATTTTAATTATTCCTATTTTATCATTAAATTTTGAAATGAAATCATTATCTTGAAATCCTTAATTGCCTCATAAAAACTATCCTAGAATAAATTAAACTTATTATTTTTAAGCTCGACAAAGTCATTCCTAATTTTGTCTGGTTGTTCAGTAATTATATTTGTGAATAGTTTTCCAAATATTCAAGATAAATTAGAAATTTGAGATACGTTTTATTTGTATTTTGAAAACTAAAATATTACCAATAATAAGCATCGTTATACACTATTTTTTTATTTTCTAAAAAAAATTCTTTTTAATATTCTTATTTCTTAACTCAAAATATTAAATTTGCTCAGTATACTCTTAGAAAATAATTTAATTATCAAAGTTTTATTATAAATATCTTTAAATTACAATAAATCTAGCTAAGATTAACTATAAAAGTTTAATTTTATTCTAGAATGATTTTATATTAGCCAATTCAGGCTTTCATTAAAGGATTTGTCTACCAAACTTCATGATATAAATTATTATATATTGGGACTTGTAGGGGAGCAATGATCAACAACACTCTAATATAATTATAAATGAACATACTTTAAATTTATATTATTACCATATAATGACATTATTAAAATAAATAAATTTTGGTGAAATAGAAGACTTTTTTTTATAAATACTAGTAAAGCTTATTTTTTTAAAATTGCTTTTAAATTGAGTAAATTTTGTTTGAATTACCATAAATGAATTACTTATCAACAATTTATATACGCTATTTATCACTAATATTATTTAAATATATTAAATTGGTACGTATCCAAAATTCATTGATATCGAGATACACACCAATTTAATATATTTAAAAAATATTAGTGAATAAATAGCGATATATTAAATATGATGATTAAATTAAGCATATATGGTAATCTCAAACAAATTTACTCATTATTTATAATTATATATATATAATATAAAAATATATATATATATATATATAATATATATATATATATTTGTAAATGCTTGCTTCAAGGTAAAATAGGTAAAAATATGTACAATGATGGATATTTTAACTTCCTCTACTATTACCCTTTTATTTTGTCTTTGAAAGACCAAAGCACTTTTTTAAAGTTCCGAATCAAAATATATTAATTGATTGACTTTTGATAACAATTAGTTAAAAAAAAAAAAGATTTGTAAATCTATTTGTAGCTAAAATTTGGGGAGATTGTATCCTACACACTAAGCAGTTTACCCCCTCCCCCCACAGAGTTCCTGACACAAATTAAATTTTATTATTTGTCAATAATTACATTAGAAACATGTAGATCCCAAGTCAAATTATTATTATACCCATTTATTTTATAAATTTTTTAATATGTAATTTTCAAGATTTATATTTATTCTTTGTCTTATTATATAATAAATACAATGCTAAATTTATTGTTTTTAATAATAATTAGAATTCTTTTCATAAATATTGTAGGAATACATTTGATTGGGGAAATTAAATTAAATCTAAATAAATAAAAATTAAAATTTGTGGCAGTTACCTAGACAATATTTGAAATTGATCGATAGAAAATTTAAATCAGCTGAACTTTACTATTGGCGGTACCTTTTTATCGCATTACTGAAGCTAGATAACTTGACTTTGATTTCGAGTTATTTGTTTAGTTAAATTTGTTGCCGAAATCAAAGTCAAGTTATCTAGCTTCAGTAATGCGATAAAAAGGTACCGCCAATAGTAAAGTTCAGCTGATTTTAAATTCTCTATCGATCAATTTCAAATATTGTCTAGGTTTTCTGAAAGTTAACTGCCACAAATTTTAATTATTATTTATTTAGATTTAATTTAATTTCCCAAATCAAATGTATTCCTACAATATTTGAAATCTTTATCAAGAAATATAAATAAGACATGATAAATTATTAAATAAGAAATTTAAAAGGTCGCACCTTTCCGAATGTGGAACTCTAAGTCAAGCCAAAGGATCAACCATGATCCATTTAGACCACGCCAGTAGGAAGAATCATAAGTCGACCAAAATGCCTGTTCCCCCCCGTGCACCGAACAGGATGACGAAGAGGATCTGATTGCTTATTTCAATGAGAAACAATAAGAAAGACTAGCAGAGTTCGCTAGCCAGGGACTCCTGAATATAGACCTCAAAAATCACAAAGCAAATCTCCTAGCACTAGCAATAGATGAGCCAAGTATTTCAGACTACTTCTCGATAAGATTCAAAGAAGAAGTTGAGGAAAAAATCAGGAAAAGAAAGCTCAAAGAACAAGGAGCCAAGAGTCCCAAAACTTCACAAACAAACCAGCACATTCAAAAGCTTCCAGGAAAAATAGGTATTGAACAGAGTCAGGACATCGTTGACCATACATTCGAGTAAATATGTAGTCAACCTTTACTATTTGATAGTAACAGTACTATTTTTATACACAATTAAGACTCTTAAACTGGCACCCAGGATGGAAATCTATTTAATAGTACTTATAATCCACTAAGCAACTAAATAATTCTATTTAACAGCACAAATATCAATCTACCATCCCTGGACATCTGAGGTAAGCCAATCGCAAAACAAAATTAATCTCCAACCTCTTGGAATGAGCTATTCAAACCAAACTGCTCCTTAGCTTAATAATTCAATATCCACAAAACCCCATCTTCTAATAAAATTTATTTAACTAAGTACCTGGTACTAAATAGGAGTAAAATAGAAGTCAAGGACATTACACACTTAGGGTACTAAATAGGGAAACTCAAGAAGCCTAACCTAAACAAAAAAAAACTTTTTGACCAAATCCAAAACCCTTAATAAAGCTCTTAGATATAATAAGATAACCCCAAAAAAGAATAAAACACACTCCAGTCACAGAATGAACACACCAATGACTAATCAAGAGTGGAAACTTAAGCGTCACCATACTTACTAAAAATATCAGAAAACTTTTCTGTTGACATCAGAACTAGGAAAAAACACCTAGCCTGATCAGAACCAATAATATAAATATTAATAAAGAAATTTTCCTAATAGGCTTAATGATTGAACTTCAATCATAAAATTAATATTAAAATAATATTGGGTCCACTGGAAACAAGGAATAAAAAGAAGATAACTAAAAAGGCAAGAAAATTAGTTGTACTCTTAGAAATGTGCAAAGACTCAGAAACTTCTAGAGACTAAACAAAGACATGAAAAATCTTAAGATACATAAACAACCTTAAGAAGAGATTGTCACAACAGATGAATAGCTCATAAAATTTAAATACAGAAAAACAAAATTCATCAAGAAGAAAAAGATAAAGTGAAGAGCAAAAAACAGGCATAGTAGGGGAAAAATCCTACTGACAAAAGAAGGAAGAATTTTCTTGTTTCAAACAAGACTCCTAACCATTGAAAGGGCTTGACCCTTATATATATATTAAACATATTTTGATCGGGGGTCCCCAGAGACCTCAATGTGATCATATTATTATT
>ARYC01007105.1:0-23136 GCA_000711775.1 Oxytricha trifallax
AAGACCTCTGCTTCAAACTCAAGAGCTCTCAACTCTACTTCCCTCTCAATATAAATAACTTCTTGCTTTTTAGTTGTGCCAAAGTTTAGCTATGATTAACCATTGCCAAAAGAGATTGCTTTACGATTTAAGTTAGCCGCCATCTTTAAATCAAATTTAAATTTGTATTATAAAGCTCTAACAACCTATCTAGTTATAGCAAATATGTATAGGAGTTGGCACTGCAGCACTAAAGGTTGATATTGAAGTGTTAAAGCTCAAATTTATAATTAGTTTATAACTATAATTTTTCTAATTTCATGCTTAATAATTTTAATTTTAGCACTAACTTAGATAATATTCAGGTTGGTACTGGTACCAATTAGGTTTTGAACCATTTTGGAACTTTTCCATTAAAACCTCATTAGTTTAAAAGTAGGTACTAATTAAGTTTTGGTACTATTAAATTGGTACCAATTAAAATTAAACCGAATTAGTACCAGTACATAATTAAATTTAAACAAATTTAGTACTAATTTAATGGAACTAAATTGATAAAAATGGAGCTCCATCTGTGAAGTTTGTTACAGCTTCTGCAAGCTTTCTCCACGTATCCTTACCAGGTTGACCTCCCATAAGATTCCCATATTAATACTGAGATTTTAAACAGTAGGATCCAGAACTCTATATATTAAAATTTGAAATTCAATAAGAAGAGAAGGAACAAGGATGGAATCTATAAGTACTGCAATGAAGAGGGTTGAAGCTTAAGAAATGATCTCAAGATTTAGAAGCAAGGAAGATCTCTATCGATACCTCACTAAGCATGGTAAGCATGTGACATATACTTAATCATATACTATAGTGGGTTTATTCCTTCCAACGATGGAAGGTACCAAAATTTTATTCTTAAAAGCGATACTCTGTGATGAGAAGAAAGCCTTCAAAAACAATGAAATAAAGTTGATAGAAATACCAAACTACCCAGAGATTTCTGTCACTAATCTCTACTAAGATGCGATGAAAGATGAAGAGTTGGAGGTTTATCTTCCTACCAAGAAACAACTCTCTAACAAGCTTCTAGAAAGGAACTCTCTAACAAGCTACCAGAAAGGAGTTTCTTCTTTGGTGTTCTTGGCACTTTAAGAGAGAGTTATCTCAGAGAGATCAATGAAGAAGCTCACAAGAAACGCTACTCTATTTCTCCTGAAGATTAAAAGAAGCAAGGCATACTAATAAGCGAGACCTGGCTTGCGGAGCTTAAGAAGCATCCATACCTCTCTAGTAAGCTTTGACACATAACTTTGTAGGGAAACCTGGAACTGGTATATTCCTAATGAAAGAACATGCAAAGGTTCACAGAGAGAGAAAGTCATAGACTATTCATGAAGTGAGCAAGAGACTTTATAAAGATTTTTAAAAGCCAGATGAAATGAACATAGATGCAGGAGCTGGCACTAAGAGAAGAAATATGGGCCCAAGCAAGCCATAAGAAGAGGAGAAGAAGGAGAAGCCTAATCCCTTTCTGGGTTAATTTAATATGTGAACTTATTCATTCATTTAAATCTAAAACTTGTTTATAAACATTCATTCTTCCTTCTCTCGCACAAACTGTTGTCTTATCTATGCTTGCTCTCTTGCAGCTACTCTGAATCAAGGCTACTGTATCTATAGGCAAGTCATGCATTAGGTGATATAGCAGCAGTTTCTTGTAGTGGGTCTTTAATTAACTCCAATATAATTCAATTCCATTAAACTGTGGACTGTAGGGAACGTTATATACAGGAGTTATGTTTAACTCGTCATAAGCTTTCTTGGACTCCTTAGTCTTATGAACAGAGAGGTTGTCAACAAACAGGATAATCTCCTAATCGTTGTATTTATCTCTCAGCTTATAGGAACTCTATGTACTACTCTCGCTTAATGGAGCGAGGATGAATAACATAACTTTCTAAGCCAGAGTCTTCACTAATACCAGCTAAAATTGCATGGGTTACAACCTTTACTTTCTAATCGTAGACTTCTATATTATCATACTTCTTATACCAAGACTTATTAATAAAGGTGTTGAAGGTAAACACAGCTTCATCAGCGTGTATGAACTTGATGTTATTGCCAATAGCCCTCTGCATTTAATCATATATATAGTTTAAATTAATTCTATAAAATGGCACTTTAAAATCAATCACTCTCTTCACTCTGCTGACACTCTTGAAGGTAATACCATTTCTTCTAGAAATATTGGCTATAGTCTAAGGAGAGATACGCATGTCAGAAAACCTACGATGAAACATTACAGATCGCTAGTCAAGAGGAAAGTGTGCCCAGTACTTTAAAGTCTTAGAGTCACAGAGGTAGTCAATATGGGTCTGAGTGAACTTTTATTTTCTTACTGGATGTCTTCTAGTACCAGAATTAAAATGCTAAACTGCAAGCATGCAGTGATACCTAACAATTGAGGCACTCTTGTGCAAGAGCTTTGCTATAGCTGCATAATTCAGTACTGGTTCGACTTAGTCTATATTAATACTCGTACCATACCTAAGCTTCAGAAGTAAATCTAAATATTTCTCATCATAAATAGACCCTAAATTTCTCTAATTTCTATTTCTCATTTTGCAAATTGGCCTAATTTCTCTACAAACCCCAATAAGACCCCAACTATACCCTACAAATCAAAGCACTTATAAACCTCACTAAGGGGTTTTGGGGTTTTGAATGCATCTTGGAAATCTACCAGAAAGTTAGAAAACTACAATTTTCAGAAAAACCTCAATATGAAGAATTTATAAACTTAATCCAATAAGAAATATAGGATTTAAGTTGCCTCATAGTTCCAATAGATCAACATTAAAATTTATAAATTTCTTATAATTTTAGATTAGGACGCTAATAATTCATTAGAGCCTCAAGAGTCTCCAAATATTCTCTAGAAAAAGCTTTCAATTAATTTTATAATTTACTATGAAAATTTATATAAAAAAATTAAAAAAATATTTTATTAATTTAGCTCTAAAACGGACACTAACATAATCTTTCAAATATCAACTAGAGTTAAAATAATATCAATCCAGCTAGACTTTTTATAATAATTATTATTAATAATTATTATTTTATGGACTTCTACCATATATATTTAAGCATCAATGCTATAATTAAAATTAATAAAATTATCTGAAATAACAAGAATAAGAAAGAAATGCTTCAATATCTTAGAACTTAAAATCTTGCCTCTTAAAACTTTCTTAAAAATAAAAAAACAACTATTTTATATAATGATTTTTTAAATTATTTTTTCTATAAAATTATTATTTTTCTTGTCCTAAAGAGAGTTTATCTGTGAAGATATCAGTGAGTAAAATTATATAAAAACATATATAATTATGCCATATATAGATTATATATATTATATTTAATTTAATATAATATTGAGTAACCTTGATAGTAAATAGGCTAACCTGGTTAATAATGAAATAGGAGTGATTCATTAATAATAATGCTCCAACGACTAGATATCCTCTAATATAACCAAGGATTTACACGAGTAATTAAAAATATCTGAATTATAATGCAATATTAGATAAATCTCAAAATCTCAAAAAATATCTCAAACTAGAGAATTATATACTTCACAAATATTTTATTCATAGGTTTTAAGTTTAAACATTTTCATAAAGTATTTTATAGCGCTATTATTATAGTTAGAATAAAAGTCAAACGGAAAGTAATATTCAAACTAAGAAATCTAACCAACCTTAGTAATGACAAAAGAGTAGCTATAAACATACCAATCTAGTTAGTAAATTTTATAACTGAATAATTAGAAATAGACCTCAAATCATTAAAAAAGTATATAAATATGTTGATTTATTGAATTATTTTTGAGTTTATAAATATAAAAGTGCAATACACTAATTTTTTAATTTTAACATATTCTATTTATCTCTAAATGACAATAAGTCATAACCTATTTCAAGAAAACAATACAATCTCCAAAATTCAGCTTAGAATTTAACTGAAAACAAAAATCTTTATGAAAATTCCATAATTCAAAGCCACCAAAGTGGTTTTTAAAAATAAAATGTATTTTTATATAAAATTCACAATATTTTTAAGCTTTATTTTATTCAATTTCTAACCCACATTATTTTATAATTTTTTCTCTATAAAGTGGAAGCCCTTAACCAAAAATTTAATAACAATTATAAACATAGAAAAACGGTATTCCAATATCTCCATAAATTTGTAATTCATAGTAATCTCTTAAAAATTAAGTCCTAATTTAAGACGATATTTCAAATGAGAGTATTAATGACGATGATGAAGCGAATTAAATTGCGATGGAAAATGGAGTCTCTGAATTTCTCTCAAAAATTGATGCAGCTCTCGGGAGTGGTAAATATACAACCAGCTTCAATGAGGGTGCTATTTAATAATTTTATTGTATTTTTAAATCATCTATAATTATGGAATATAAATCATAATTCTTTATAAATAATGGGCTAAAACGATTAGATTATTAAGATTAAATTAATTAAAAATAAATCTTAATAAACATATATTATTTAGAATATTTAGGTTTTTCGATTGTTAACTAAGTCAATAGCAGTGTTTTTAAGGAAAATAATTTAAAAGCAAAGAATTGATAAAATATAATTAAGCTATACGAAATTTTAATAGTAAATATTAAATACTTAAATTTTTGATTTTCTTAAGAAGAGTAGTGTAAGCGACAAGATAGCAAAAATTAATAACTACTAAAATTAATTTTCTAGTTTAATGCCCTCAGACCCTCCTTTTATTGTCAGAAATTAAATTAGGAATTTATCAGACGATTTTTAAAATAATTAAAACTTAAAATTAAAATTTAAAAACTTGGATATATCTAATTGTATTGAGCAGTGAATCTCTTAAGGCAAGGAAAATAAAAAAGTTATTATAAATTAATTAGAGTTCCTAATTATCAATAATTAGTCTTATCACTTGAATAAAAATCAAAAAAAACTAGACACCATAGTATTTTATAATAATGGTATTTGGCTTAAAAAATAAAATCTACCCTGTATTCTTTAATGTTGTTATTAAATTAATATCACTCTACTTAATCGAGTTTAAAATTATTCTAGGAGCTATATGTGATTCCTGAATGAATAAATTAAAGCCAATATGTATTTGCATTTGTCATTGATAACCTAATGAATGAGAGCTCATACACTCTCACTCCTTGCTGATTTTTATTCATATTTTTTAAATGCATATTTTTAATATATATTATAATTAAGTATAACAGATTTCGATAAAGCCTAAGAATTCAATTAATTGCTAAAATATCATTAAGAAAACATCTAAGACTTCGAAGCATAAGTATATAAATAAAACATCGACATTAGTCTAGAAAATGTTGAATTTTTCAAGATGAAGTAAACCACTTCAAATAATAATTAAAAATACACGCCATCTCCTGTCAAATTATATTAAAAATATTGATTTATTTTTAATGTTATTTAAAATACGAAATATAATTAAAGTCAAATCTAAAGACTTATGAAGAAACTCAAATACAATTATTATTAAACTATAGATAAAGTAAATTTAATCGATAATCTTAAGTTTATCAAATATTATTATTCACTAATTGGATTAAAACATCATCGATTCGAATTTCTTTTTGTTTCTATCTATATAATTGATAATGAAAAAATAAGGTAATCAAAATTTCAAAAACTAATAAACTGAAATTTGATTATGTTTATTATGCTTATGTTTTAAGAAGCGAAATTTTAAATAAAAAAAGTTATTTGTGGGCAAAATAGTTCTTAACCAATTAAAGAGTAATTTACAATAAATTAATCATAAATTGAAGATATGTGAATCAATTTAATTTAGTTGCTGCATTTGATGTCTCAATATTTACATGTTGCTAGTTTTTCGATGTTTCATAGTCAATTAGTTCACAATTCTTCTCAAGTCAGGTATATTTACAATTATAAAGAAGGCAGTCAGAGGAAGAAGCTGAAGACTGAAAGTTTCTTTTTAGTCAAAACTTAACTAATTAAAGAAAATTCTTTCAATTGCAAATCAAGAGCTTCTTATCTGACTACTTTATCATCATGAAAGGGCAAAACTAATCTCATAATGAATTGCCACCTGTTCACTTTGCTCATCTAGATTAAAAGCGAATTTCTTCAGAGTCACTTTCACTGCTCTAATCTAGAAGCTACTACTGTTGTTGAAGATTTTATTGCTATGAAACTTGCATTTAAACTTGGTTTTCTACGTCATCGACATCTTCATCTTGGTCTCCGTCTTAGTTTCCGAACAATCCATCTACAAGCTCGCCATTCATCAAATTCTAAATATTAAATGATTAATAAAGTTGACAATGTTACGTTTAAGCAAAGAGTTAGCTCAACAATTGATCTATCTTAAGCCTAAATCTTTTCATCTTAGGTTTAAACCTTTTACTCTAATACTGCAACTTTATTCAACAACTATAAAAAAAATATCATTATTAAATGAGGGGTTAATTTCTAATAAATTAGCTTTAAATTAATAAATGATATATATCCACCCATTTAAAATCATTTAAAATCGAATAAATGATTACCTTATCATTTTCTTCTACAGTTTCCCTGAGTGCTTTTTTGAGTATTTGAACATAGTTCCAATCAGAAGCACTCATTGTCTCTTTCAAAGTTGTTTCGATTTAAGCGACTTGTTGTGGATTTGTGAAGATTTAACCCAATAGTTAAGCATTTGAGACATTGCTGGCATTTTGTTAGCTGATTGATGATGGTATACGATCAGTTGAAGTCCTGATATCATCTTGCTAACTTGATTGTGAGTGTCTCTAGAATGGTCTTTAGTGCGATTGTTCAAACATGAGAAGGTCAAGCTAGTCTTATTGCTATGGTTTTGAAGCTGAATTTTGCACTGAAAAGGGATTAGTGAATCCACTCAAAGTTGATTGATTCAAATTTTGAGCTGTGGAGTTCAACCCTGTGGCACCGGAAATCCTTGTGCTGTTCAAAGTTTGTTGGGATTTTCGTTGAGGAACTTCGTTCTTGGTTGCACTCTAATTCAAATATTGCAAATTTTAGTGTGATTGCAAATGCTACATCTCATCTGAAGCTGGAGCTGAGGACTGGAGTTAGCAATTCTATTAGAAAGTTTTTATTAGCGAATTGGAGGTACTCATTGTATGTTTTTTATTTTTAATATTATAATCCAAAAGTAAGGGTTCTCCTTTCATTTAGATTTTCATTTTAATAGTAATTTGAGTATGAATAATATAGCCGTTTTGTCTTTTCATCATAAATTTAAAACTTTAATTGGTTGATATTAAAAATATTCATATCCCTAAACATCCCTTACCTTGAAATCATTAATTATAGAGCTTGTGCTATCAATTCCTTGAGCTTAATTCTAATCCTTTTTGTTGAAAGTTTAACTTAATGTAGTCTACTTTGTGTTCTAGGCACTAGGTCTCTTTAAATCTTTTCTCTGAGCTGGCTGAGCAAACAAATTGTTCTCATAGTCTGAAGGATTACTGATCCTGTTCTAATTTTAGTTGCTCAAATTTCTCATTCCAAATAAGGGGTTTTGGGTAGTGTGACTCTTGGAAATTTGCAGTATTTGAAAATTGTAATGTTAAATTCATTTTTTATTAATAAAAATTAAAGAAAGAAATTGATTCAGAATGGTAGCCATTTTAACTGTGAAATAGTGGAACATCAGCTGGTTTTGCAAACTATTACTTAGATAGTTAAGAAGAGTGATGTTTTTTGTTTTTGGTAGACAAAGCTGACTATTTTCCGGCAGAGTTTTGCATTACGTTGAGTTTCTGATCATACTAAATTGCTAAAAAATGAAATTAAAACTTACGAATTGTCTCTGGAATGGGGACTTTGAATTAGAATTTGATACTCTACCATTTCTTGAGTTTGTATTAAAATATATATTATATTTATGTTAATAATTAAAATTTAATTTAAATTTAGGTATAATGAGCCAGACCTTCTACTCTTAGAGAGGTTATTCTGATTTCTGGTGGTTCTGCTTCTCATTGGTGATTGAATAGACTCCTTGAATTCGGCATTATTACTTGCTTAAGATTAGCTGTTCATTTTCTTAATATAAATTTATATTTTTGTATTACAAATTTAAAATTGAAATGTTAAAGAGTGGAAATTTCTATATTAGCTAGATATGAAATCATCTCAGTAAAAAAGGAATAGGTTTTGTCGAAAAATTTGAATAAAAACATAAGGAACAGTATGTATTTTTAAGAAATTATTCAACTTAAGTATATTGCTTTGATATAATATGTTCAATCTTCATAGCAAGTATTCAGGTAATGGTACTATATAAAGATAGTAATTCTATCTATTATTTATGATAGCAATTTATTTTAATTATGATTTCCAGGAATTGGAAACCAAACGCAACATAAAACCCAATCATAGCTCCAACTATAGTATCCCCAAAGAAATGACAATGATGAAATACTCTAGCGAATGAAACCAATGCTACGAATTTTAGAATGAAATAGTCTCCACCCAATCTCACAAATAAATTTACGAAGTGATATTTTATGAAGAATGCGAAAAGAGCAGCTTGTGCTACGTCTCCACTTGGCATAGAGCAATTAGTCTCTTTTGATCTTAAATCTATCATGCGTTTTGATTATATTGGTATCACTGGGCGAGTCCTTTTGAAATATCTTTTCGTTATTGTTGTAAGTATAAGTACGCATACAACCTAAGCTGCGTATTTTATAGCATATTAAATTCAAGGTCAAATTCTTTTATAATCTTAAAGTCAAAATTGTTTTAATCTAAAAGTATGCTATTTTTAAATTGATGATTTATAATAAAAACATTATTTCATTTTAAAAGTATTGTGCCATCAATTAGTTAGGACTCATTATAACTTCAGCTTCATCTCTGAAACCTGTCTCATTAACTTTATTCTCCCCAACGACTATGTTGTGCTTTGGTAATAGGAATCCAATCACATATATTAGGCAAATTACAGCGACTGGATGAAAAGCCAATGAGAAGGGAAGGACTAGCATTTCCAAGATCTAAGGCTTAATTACGCAATCATGTATAAAAGCACTTAGCACTCTGTCTGCTAGGTCAAACTTAGACAGCAAAGTAAATCATATTAATAAATTATTAAGTAAAATAGGGAAATTAAGCTAATAAAGAGAATTATTTTACATTATTCAATCTCAATTTTATGAATAACATATATTTTTAAAAGTATCAGTCTTCTAATGAGTCAATTTAGTATCAAGTGAATCAACCGTGGAATTTTGATCTGGCTCTGTCAATGGGCTGTTGCTATCTTTAGAAGGCTGCTTCGTTGTCATTTTAATAAGATATTTCTTAATTAATTATTTTTACGATTTATTAAATTCAAATATGTAAAAAGTGATCATCACATTTAACATAATTAGAATAAAGAATAATATCATAACAGTTAATTTTAACTTTGATCAAAATAAAACTTAAAGTAAATTCTATAGTTATTAATTATTATTTATTTCATAATAAATTCATAGCTTATTCACTAAAGAATCATCATTTTACAATCGTGGTTAATACATAAATCCCTTTGCTTATTTGTGCAAGTCGTCTTAATCTGAATTATTGCTCATATCACTATCAGAATAGAAATCTTAAGAATTTATACTTTTTGTATTAGCTTTTTATTAATTTAGATTTCTCTTTTATTAATGGGAATATAAATTATGAAATTTTATTTCTATAAGAATTTAAATAAGTTTTATAAGTAAATATCTGTTTATTTTACTTAAAAAAGAATAAATAATAATATAAACATACCAATTCTTTTAAAGCTAAACATTAAGCTTAATATCATTTCTATCATCAATACTAATTTATTGTCTAAATTCCATTGAAGTTCTATCCAAAATTCTTAATTGTCTACTCTTTTTCATAGACCTCCTCGGATTTTGAAATGGAAAATAAAAAAATATATACAGATCGAATCGATTTAAATTAATATTATTGATTAAATTATATAATTTATATATAAAATCTTGAGTTGAGTCAAGTTCCAAGCTTTAGTTATTTTAATTATTATTATATTAAAAGCCATCTACTGTATTTCGTAAACGAGTCTCTATATCTTAAGATTGCTGAAAAAGTGTAGATTAATATTATTTATACTATTAATATTATTTATGAGAAGAAAAAAAGTGAGTTTTTTATTTTACATTATAAAATTTAAATCATAGATTTTCGATGCTATGTTTCCACAGGTTTGTAATTCTTTAATATATTATTGTCCTGACTTTTCAATAATATTTGCTAAAGTTTTATATCTTTTTCATCTTAAAATGTGCTAACTTATTTTAATTATCCGTTTTTAATGAGAGACTAGAATTTACTGTAGAATTACTCATGAGAATCTCTAAATTTATCCAAGTTCAAAGTAATTATTAATAATGAAAAATATATTAAGAGCTGTTATTTACAGAAAAATTAAAAATGATTAATAAATATTTAAAAAATAGTATTCAAAGGCTTTAAATCAGAGATGGCTTGACTTTAATTAACATCAAAACTTTATCGAGTGCTTCTAAAATAGGAATTTTACATCGTTCTATATACAACCTATGAATTGTTTCTCAGATTTTTTACAAGTGGTTAATTATGATAAATCATTTAGATTTCTTTCTGAAAAGAGGAAGATTCGATTAATTATTACTAGGGAGGATTTTACTTTATCTAATGACTCCAATTTTCCTAGGTATTTCTTATTGAAGATTTTATTTTAGATTAAAAAGCAAAACTATAATGTTTACATGCAAACTCATCCATCCATTTATTATGATGAACATTTAATAAATTAAAAGAAGATAACTGTTAACTCATGTATTTCTTATTAAAACTGGTTTAATTTAAGGTTATTTACTTATCTTAATCATGCCTATTGCCACTATTTAAAGATTTTTAAGTACTTGAGATAACATTTGGAGAAAACTTGTCAAGCTAACTTCCAAAATCATTAGTATATCGAAGTGATTTAAAAGCTTGTAATTTGTCTTATTCATATCCTTTAACTATCAAACTCGGAGTTTTAAATATTAAAATTTAAATTAAGTGATTTTCTCATTAAATTTTAAGCTTTTCTATTGATATTACTCTATAAAAATAGTTAATTATAAAAATTGGAGTCTTAAAATGCTTTGATTAATGTTTACTATTGTATTTATCATTTCCATAATCGAGACTTTTAGATAAATCTCCATTATTAATATTTATGGAATCCCTATAATCTTAGTAACTTTAGTTTTGCTTAACAATTTCCTGCCTATATTTATGTAGGGACTCTTGGATGCTAAGATTTGAATTATTTTCAAGTTAAATACTTGAGTTTCTGCTTCTGATTGAGGATATCTAATCTTTCTTATACAAGTAATAAAAACCATTGAATAATTTTAATAATTTTCAAGCAAATAATTTAATAAATTATTCTTGTCAGACTTAGTCCCTTTATTATTGGCATTATTAAAATTAATGGAGTAATATAAATTTCTCCTTTTAATTCTATCTGTATTAGAATTAGGCTTATAATTCTATGATACAACCTGTATTTTATCTTAATCTATTTTCTAGAAATAATAATTTTATTTAGAGTTGCTTTGGTTGTTATATGGATTGCTTTCAACTGAATTGTTAAAAAACTAAATAAAAAAATTCCATTTTATAGTTTTTATTTGAAAAAAATGAATCAAAGAGTGGCTCTTCATCTCTTGAAGTGACGTCTACAGATCGATTAAGAAACCTCGCTTATTATGATTTTGCAATATAATTATTATTGTTCTCACTGCTAATTGATTGATAAGGATTTAAAACAGAGTTTTACTATTTCAAGATTTAAGAACGATCATCTATCTTCCTGATAGTAAGTATTCTCTAATTTTGTCTTTGTTAAAATTGTTTGAATTGCTTCTGCTAATCAAAATACTCTAATAATTTACAAATAAAAATCTTTTTAATTTCGAATCTATTTACTATGAGTTATTTATTGCGAATCAAAAGATTAGAACAGATTGTCTTCAACAAAAACATTTGTATAGTTTGAAGGCTTCTAACTTTATCTCAAATGTATTGTGCTTGATTATAAATTTTCAGAATTTTACCTTTAAGAAGAACTTTAAAGTTATTATTACTAGTGATTTCTACTTTGACGCTGTTTTCTATTTTGGTAAGTCTTTTTATTATCGATCATAAATATTTCAAATTTAAAAATTATTTAAATTCACAAATTAACATATTACTATTATTATTTCTTTAAATATGATTAAAAATGAAGAAATTTGATTCATTACCAGTTTTAGAAATGAAAATTTTATCCCATAACAGATAAATTTTATGGTAAGTAAATTTTTATTTGCCAATATTAGGACCAATTTTCAAGAAAATTACATTAATTTCACATCCTTGTTGAAGAAATGATTTAATTAATAATTTAGTCTAACAATGATTAAACTGAGATGCATTAAAATCTCCACATATTCGCAGAGAGATTTTTAATTAATGCACTTTAAACATCCTAACTATTGACTTCGCTCAAATAGAATCATTTTAGAAAATAGTAAATAAAATAAATCTGAAATAAAGACTGTTAGTATTTTATAAACATTTATAATTAACTGCTTATAAAAAAGCACATTTTTTCTCTATTTTTCGCTTTTTATTATGTAAATTGATTTAACATTATATAAAACTTGGCAGATTATTTATTTTAAAACTAATAATTTTTACGATTCTTTTGTATTTTATCAATATTTTGTAGCACTATTAAATTTTGGGATTGCTAAAATTATTTTTCATTTTACAGCTTCTCTTTACTCTGGAATATTGTATTTATATATCTTTGTTTTATTAATCAGTCATATTAATATTTTAATATTAGTAAAATTAAAACTCTGCTTTGATTCATATGGAAAATATTGCTGTCTAAATTTACTTTCAATTTTTTACCTATCATACTTCTCAAAAAAATAAATATAAAAAATTATGTTTTTAGTTTTATATATTCTCAGAAATGTGATCTTAACTACTGGCACCCTTTTAATCTTTAATAGTTATTAAGGTTTTCTATTATTATCTCTAATTGATTTGCTTCTACTACTATTATTTCTGAATTAATTGCTCTATCTTCAATGGCTTTACTTACTAATTTATAAAATTAATATATTAATAGTTAAGTTATATAAATATTTAATATACTAAATATGTTTCTTAATCAATGAGCTCAATAACTGCAACTACTAACTGCTCCGATTGATTTCACTTGAATTCATACTAAAACTGCTGTTATTCTAAGATTTTTACTGCATCTATGAGGAATTTTACGAAATACTCTCAAGTTACTTCATGATTTAATTATTAAAAGGTTTTGCGAAGATACTTTGATTTTAGGTGTTTTGGGGTTTTAAAACGTTTTAGAGTGAGGAAGGTATGTGCTGGTTTTATGCAAGGATTTAATAATAAGGTTTCTAGGGGCTTTGGGGTTTAGGTTCATTTTAATTAAATAAAGTCACATAGGATTATATTTAATTAGATATTTACAAATTATATATGTTCAAATTAATTGATAATTTTTATAATTTATTTAATAATTATTAATAGCACATTTGCTGACTTATGTGGACTCTCAATATTAATAATAAATCAATTATAGCTACAAACTTTTGAATATTTATTTGACATTTATAATATTTGGATAGGAAAGTGACAAACTTTAATAATGATTACTTGTTGATTGCTTTTCAATGACTACAAATGGAGTTTTCACAACAATCCCTCCACTTTTTTCATTTAGATTATTCCTAGTCAATATATTGTGTTCATTATCCATTATAATCTACTTTTTTATTTATATTATTATTTTAGATATATTTTATTATATAATTAGAATTAACTTTTAATTTATATTTATTATCATCCTATTATTTATGTAGTCAATAATAGAAATTTAATGTCTAAAATATGTATAGTTTATGATTATTTTTAGTAATTGTCTCTTTAATTGTAAGAATTTAATAATTATATTTAAAATTAGAAATAATATGTCTATTTTGACAACGATTACTAGTCAGATCAATTCTAGGGTCTCAAAAACCTCACTAATTTCATATAATGTGACTAAGTTTCATAAAAACACTATAAAACTTGTTTTTATGTGGGCAGTTATAATTCTGGCTGTAAATGGAATATCAAATAACAATAAGACATTCGGATTATACTTTTAAAATAACATTATATATAATCATATATCTAATAAATTATTTTGATCTTACAAGTAGACTATAGAAAAATTGAGAGATTAGAAATTAGAATTTGAAAGTACAGACATATTCGACAATTACATCTATGGGGATATGGTAAGTTTTTACATTATAAAATGTTAATAATTTTGTAGAAAAACTATATGACTATGAATCACATAAATAAACTTGAGAAGATGCTGCTAAGTGAGTTATTTATTTATAAAGAATTTTGCATTTATATCCAAAATTATAAGGGATTCATTGCGAATTTTATTGTAAATGAGTTTTCTGACATTTTGATAACTGTTAATATTGGTTAGACATATCAGGGGTAGGATATGAATGTATTCGTTTTGAGTAAATAAAGCAAATCAGGTGATGATAAAATTTTTAATAAAATGTTTTTAATTGTAAATAAATATTTATTTATGAAAATTTTACAAAAAATAACACAAAACTAGATTTTATTAAAATTTTATATAATAAATAAAATAATTTTATTACTTTAAAATTTCTCATGTTGCAAAAAGAGGAGTGTTTGTCAACGGAGCTCATCACGCTCGTGAACTGACTGCCGTGTAAATGAATTTTTACATTTTGCTCAAGCTGATCTATAATTATGAATTAGGAGACAGTTTTACTCATAAATTGCTAGAATTTCAATTATCAAACATTAAACTTTAAAAATTACATTATAATATTGAATGCCAATTAAGAATTACAGGAATATTAGTGTGTTAGTTATAGATTAATATAGCTCCCAGTTATTTTTATATTTTTAATGAAATATAATATATAGAAGATTGTGAAATTTACATATTGCCAATAGTTAACTTGGATGGCTATTAATACATAAGCGATGTCTTTTAATCTACAAATTAACTCTCATATATTATTCTTTAAATTTATAATTTTACAGGATTGTGAAAGATTTATGCATCAATAAATTATATATTAGGAAGAATAGAAATGATGGCACAAAAGATGGCAGCAATGCTTGTAAAAAAGTTATCTAAAACTACTCTATAAACAATATTATGATTAAAATGTCAAATGTTTTTAGGATTATATTATTAAATGTTAGAAATATTTAAGTTAGCTCATCTGATCAAGTAGGAGTGGACTTAAACAGGAACTACGGGTATATGTGGGGATTAACAGATAGAGGATCATCGGGAGATCCTTGCGAAGAAGATTATAGAGGACCTGCTCCATTCTCAGAGCCTGAAACCTAGAATATTTCAGAAATTATTTAGTTACTCTCTTATTTTAAGGTATAGCTATAATTTAATTTAGAGAATATCAAGAAATTCTTGGAGAGTAAAAAGGATGTGATTAAATTCGCATTCAACATGCATGCTTGGGGTAATTTGCTCATACACGCTTTCAACTAAAAAAATTTAATTATAATTTTCATCAAATTGAGTCAAGTATATGTGGGCATTGTAATACATACAAAAGCGTTTTATTTTATTTAACTATCATTTAATAGCAATTTGTAAGTATATGTTAATATAAAACTATGAAGACCAGCACAATAGTAAATTAGTAAATAGTTTCCCCTAGGCAGCAATAATATACAATGAAGTTTATCACAACACAGAGATTCCTAAGGGCATGATTACTGGAAATGGAATGTATTAATTATAGCTAATTTTTAAACTATTCCCACTGATTTCATTGCAAAAGAATGATTTCTTTTCACAATACAAGCCATATTATAAGCATTATGAATGTAAACAATTGGGTATGATGCGAATGGTGAAGCTTCAGATTGGATGCTTGGTGAGCTAGGAATAATCTCTTTCTCTCCAGAGCTAGGGACAGCTAGTAAAAAGGCAGATAAGTTTTTTATTTCAGAAAAGAAAGTCATACAAGGTGTGTTGTAGCAAAATCAGAAATGGATCATTAATATTGCTTTAATTTATTTTTTATAAAAAAATATTATTTTATTATCAAGTATTAGATTATATGTATATTAATAAAATGAGAGAATATTATTATTTATTATTGTAAAAGTTAATAGAATTTAAAGATATATCTACAATTTATTTAATTATTTAATATAGTATAGTATAATTTTATTCTCTAAAACATATAATTTTTTTATAAAGTTTAATTTTCAATATATACTACGAAATTCTTATAATTAATTATACTTTTTTTATTTTTAACTAATACTATGAAATTACTGCATGCAAAAATTGAAGTAGAAGTGTTAAATGCAACCTATAGATTAAACTAAAATGGAGAGTTAGAACAGCAGCACGATGTGGACATAGATTTGAATGTTAGAGTCAAAAACAATGGACTGAGGAGACTTGAAAAAGATTCATAAATTACTATAAAATTGAATAAAGAGCTTGTCAAGGGAATTGTTGCTATAAACTTTATAAGTATTAGTTTTAGGTTTATAATATAAGTAAATAAAGAATTTATATTACATGAGGGAGGAAGTATAAAATTAATTTTTATTAAGTTTACATAGCGATATTATTGATTTAGAAGCTCAAAATTTAGGTGAAGAATAAATGTTAGTATCCTACTTGAAAGTACCATAGCTAGATATTAAAATATTTTTTCAAATAATTGTATTGATAAATTGAGTTAAGTTGATATATCATATTAATGTAAACAATTCAACAAAGAAAATAGTCTTAGATGGTTGTTGAAATTTATTAAATATAATTATTGCTGCTCATTCGTTTTAGGGATAAAAAGGAAGTTTTATTTATCTTCCTAAAAATCTCATATTAGAATTTTATTACATTAGATATTTAGAGTCTGAAAGCTTTTTGTAAATAAATGCTAAAAAATATTTTGAATATAAATTTTTTTCATTATTTTTACAGTGGTAAAATTCCATTATACAACAATGGAATCTATCTTTTATATTAAATAGATGAAACTTCATCGTAAGACTTCACAGTATCTTTAAAGCTAAACCTTCACCGACTCCTCAATGATTCTGAGCTTGGTAACCTCGAATAATCCTAATATATTCCAGAAGTAAATAATGAAACGGAAAATACAACAACTTAACAAAATCAACCACTATTAAGTTTGTTAAGCTTAGAGTATTAATCTCAAGATTTCGATGAAAATTTAACTCAGAAACTGCTATAAACCAAAGATTTGAAGCCTAATGATCAATCATTATTAACGAAGAACCCACAGGAAGAAGAATAACAATAATAGATTATCACTTCAGACGATAATAAACCCCAAAACCCTGACACTACTAAAATCGCAGTTATAGTTATAATTACACTGTTGGTTTTGCTTGCTGGTACGACTTATAGCGTATATTTCTTGTATATGAAATACAAAGATCGCAGGGATTAGTCACTTAAATTCATCAAATAAATGCAATCTAATAGTTAAATAAGTATAATTATCATAAGATTATACTTCATTTGTTTTGTATAATAGTAAATATATATATTAATTTTATAAAAATAGCGATACATTTGTTTATGAGAGTAATCACAATGCCCACTTACCCAAAGGAAATATTTAAAATAATAAAGTGGGGAGCAATGACTTTGAAAATTATGAAAATTTGGATGATCTGCAATATAGTGAGGAAAATATAAACACAACTTACTCTGTTTGAATTAAAATTTAATTAGATTATTGAGTGGACACACATATCTCAAGATTATATTGATTTCTATTTAATTTATTTGATTCAGATTATAGAAAAGTTTAGAATTTAATCTTTTATTCACAAATAAGAATAAATTAAAAGAATATTATCAGAATTCTAATTCTTTATTATAAAATTAATGAAACAATCTAAGCACCCTTATAGCACCACATTGAATTTTATATTTCTGAAAGGTCATTTTATGTTGTTTCTATTCTCTTTAGTAGTATCATTTGCCTACTGCTAATAATCCTTAAACTTACAAGAATAAATAAAGAGTGAATTTGACGGTAATTCCACAATAACAGAAATATTGAAATAAAATTCTGACAATTTTACTTTCGAGATGATTGAGCAATTACTGATGAGGCCTCAGGATGGCAGTAACTTCTTACTCTACTAAGACATGCTTAATTTAATTCAATTTTAAAGTAGAAATTAGGAAAATAACTGTTTACTTTTTATTTATTCTGAC
Source organism: Oxytricha trifallax (assembly GCA_000711775.1). Classification (NCBI taxonomy): domain Eukaryota; phylum Ciliophora; class Spirotrichea; order Sporadotrichida; family Oxytrichidae; genus Oxytricha; species Oxytricha trifallax. The sequence goes on from ARYC01007105.1 coordinate 18,418, forward strand.
TATTTGAATAGAGAGATAGTGATGATTTCAGCTACTTTATAAATAAACAAACAATTTATTTTTTATAATCTGTAATCTCTTAAAAGTAAGTATTATTAAATAAATAAGAAAAATTTGTTAATTTAATTGAGAAAATGAAAAATGAATTCCCTGAGCTTATAAAAGTAGAAACCATTGGTCACACTTATTTGAATAGATAAACTTTATTTTTTATTTATATTTATTTAATTCCTTTCAAGTAATTTTACAATACACTTTCGTAAGTTTATACTTATTTTTGTATATTATTATCAGCTACTTTAAACAACGCTACAAAAGATATTCCAACACTCTTAGTTACGGGTGCACATCACTCTAGAGAACTTATTTCCATATAATTTGCACTTTTGTCTGTTTTGAGATTGTGTCACGGTTATTTACATTAAAAAGAGGATTTGATATATTTACTCAATAATTTCAAGTTGATGGTTGTTTAATTCATAAATTTTTCAAATTAATAAATTGAAGAACTCTTAATGATAATTAAAAATAATAAAAATTAACATTTTCTTTAAAATCAGTATATATTGAACTTATTGTTCCAGTAGTTAATGTTGATGGATACGAATATATCTCCAGGATTTATCAAGAAAAGGGTTTCTACCCACTTAAGCGAAAAAGTCTCAATCCTTCTTACCTTCCTCTTAAATCTAACTTTAATGATTAATTTTTCTATAAATTTTAATTGAATTAAAAAATAATTACTATAAATTGAAAATGTCTATAGAATAACTGATTTATTTCAACAAATTAATTCATGATATTAGAACATTCTTAACAAAGAATAGCAAGAATTAAGAATACAGGCAATGTGTGGCCACTGCTTAATAACACTTAGACTTCTATGCGAATGGTGATAATTAGATATTTGCTGAGTTGATGGCGGGAGTGGACTTGAATAGAAACTATGATTGGGATTTCTATAACAATTAGCAAGGATTTGATAGTCATGATTATTTTATAAATATAAAAACCATATTTATTATATATAAATTAATTAAAAATAGTGAAGGAGTGTGGGAAGAGATTATGAGTGAAGATGTTTGCTCTGAAACTTACAAGGGACATTAAACTTATTTTTCTTCAAATACCTCTTGCCTTTTAAAGATGTTCTTGCTATTTAATTATAATTAAGATTTATTAGGGACCATATCCATTTTCAGAACCTGAAACTTAAGCTATAAAGAATTTAATCGAGACTCATCAAAAAGATTTGAAAATAGTGTATAACGTACACGCCTTTGGGAACATGTTCATACATCCATTCAGCCACTAAAATGAAAATTATCTCAGATAAAACTATCCAGAATCTGCCTAGATTTATAGAGAAATCTGGCTTGAAGGGGGCTTCCCATTCGGAAATAAACATGGCAACGCTTATTAAGTTATAAATTTTCAAATTATAAGTGGAATTAAATTAATAAATAAAAGAATATATAAAAAAATAATAATAATTAAGCAGTTAAATACCAAGCTGATGGGGAAGCATGTGATTGGGTCTTTGGTTAATTTGGTATTATCTAAATTTATGAATATACAATTTGATAATAATATGCATTATCTTCCATTATATTTCAATTGACTATTCAGTATTAATTATTATCATAATCATAGTTATTTAATTGCATAAATTATCTGTGGAGGTCCAGAGCTTGGCATAAATGACTATAAAACATAAACATTTTTCATTGAAGATAAATCTATTCTATATGAAACACTAATTCAAAATTAATAATGGATGGACTATTCATTTAAGAAATTGGGAGTGCAAATAGGTTTCGATATCGCTGGAATACTTGAATTTTATAGCTATAGTAGTACTATTCTAAGAGAAAAATACAATTAACTTTTAAGTTAAAAATTTATCATAAAATTGCATTTTTTATTAATCATTTCGCTTTTCACTAATGTCTTTAAAGAATGTATTAGAATATAAATAAATTAAATAAAATTAAATAATAGCATTTCAAGTAATGATGAAGATATTTAAGAAAATTAAAGTATGAAGTAATTAGATATTTCCTTAGAGTTATTTAATAAAGGATTTTCTGATTTCTTCTAATTAAATCCAATTAACCCAAACCAGCAATAATAAAATCATGTATCTAATGTGCAAGAAGAAAGTGTAAATTTTGCCTATAATTTTATAGTAACTTCATCTGAAAATTTCAAAATTCAAACTATAACCACACCACATGAAAGTTTAATCATTTGTGATAAATAAAATATAATCGATAATTTCTCACATTTGATTTAAGACGCGAATAAAGTTGAGATATAGAATGGCAATGAAGAATCAAATTTAGATACTTAAGTTGATTTAGGTTTAAATAATAATGATAATAAGAGGGTGAGAAAAGTGATTATTCAAGAGCAATTTTAGTGCTAAGCTTTGGGAGATTTTAGAAGTAGAAAAGTTGGAAATTAAAACTTATTTGTAGTTAGAGGAATTGTTGATGATTCTAATGGTATAAGCTAAACCTCATTTAAGTTCTTATTATATACCCTATTCAAATATTATGATTCATTTTTTATTTTTTTTTGTTTAAGAAGACATAGCTTTTACAATAAAATTCAAAGAATATCCCTTAATTCATAACCAACAAGAAAAGACATTAAGTTATAGATTTAAAGATTTAAATAATGACAATATTTTTGCGAATTAGATACTTTCATTTGCACAAATAAGAGAAATAGATGACCAGAATAATATATTAAACTTCAGATTGATTGGCTTAATTTTCATTATAACTCTTGTAATTGCCTTCACTTTTGCTTTAATAAGAATTATAATTATTTTATGTTGCATATTTATATATTAATTAGAATAACTAGGAGAAATTAGAAATCTTAATATTCATGGAATAGCAGCGATGTTCAAGATTTAAGATAAAGTTTCTTGCTCCAATAAAATTGAATGGTCAATAATGATCTATTTCTTGAATTAAATCTCTTAACATTAATTACAATAAGTCTCATTCATGCATAGTAAAATGTTAAAATTTAATGTAGAAATTCCAAAGTAAATATGATAATTCAACGGCTTTAATGATTATTCTAAGTCTAAGCATTAATTTGCCATTGCTATTAGTGATTTTAGTTTGTATTCAAAACCCCAAAACCCTTTCAGTAGTTTGATTGAGTTTTTGATTGATAAAAGTAGACTATTAGTGCATACTTTATTAGGGTTTTAATAGGGTTTATGTAGGGGTTTAATGTTTAAATATTAGTATTTTAAGTGATTATATGCGAGGTTTGGGTTCAGTTTATGACAGTGACTATATAGATTTATTGTTTAAGTTGCGATATGAATGTGATGAATATAATGAATAACTCAAGCCTGTTCTGAATTATACGTCTATAGCAAGGCTACTCCATAAATCACCAGCAACTGTGAGGTCTCATGACTACTAGCATTGAATTTAAAGAGATAGCATCTTAATTCTAAGCCTAAGAGACCCTTAAAAATTTAACAGCATCATATCGAATATCTAATTAATGATAAGACTCTTAAATACTGGGCTCACTTCTCACTGGCCTAGAGAGCTGTGATGTTTCATCGCCAATTTCCTAGCTTCACATATCTGCTTAATCGATAGCAAAAATATATAAAAAGAACGGAATATCCTACAAGACAGTCAATAGCATTAAGAGAGTGATTGACTTTAATGTTCCATTTTATAAAGATAATTTAAATTATATATTCGATTAAATGCAGAGGTCTTAAGAGCATAATATAAAGTTCATACACGCTGATGAAGCTGTATTCACATTCAATACATTTATATCAAGGTCTTGGTACAAGAGGTATAGTAATATAGAAGTTTATGACTAAAAAGTAAAGATATAAACTCATGCAATCCTTGGTGGAATCAGTGAAGATAATGGCCTAGAGACTTATGTTATCCACCATCGCTCTATAAAGACTGAATAATATATTAAGTTCTTGCAATAACTCAGAGATAAGTACGCTGACTAAGAGATTATTCTGTTCGTTGATAACTTATCAGTTCATAAAACTAAAGACTCAAGAAAGGAATATGAAAGGCTAAACATAACACCTGAATTTAATGTTTCTTACAGCCCTTAGTTCAATGGAATTGAATTGTATTAGGGGTTATTGAAAGGTCATTATAAGAAATTGCTGCTCTACCATCTGATGCACGATTTAAAGATAGATACAGTAGATTTTATTAAGAGTGCTGCTAAGAGAGTCAGCGATGATAAAGCTAAAGTATGCGCAAGAGAAGGGAGATTTTGTGTATATAAATAAGTATTAGATTTAAACGAATGAATAAGTTCACATATTAAATTTGCCCGTAAAGGGATTTAGCTTCTCTTTCTTTTCTTCCTCTTAAGGGTTGCTTGGGCCTATGTTTCTTCTTTTAGTGCCAGCTCCTGCATATATGTTCATTTCTTCTGGCTTATATAAATCTTTGAAGAGCCTCTTACTCAATTCATATTTTACTTGAGACTTTCTTTCTCTGTTTAATTTGCTGCACTCTATCATCAAGTATATAGCAATACCAGGTTTTTCTATACAGTTAGAAGACTAAGCTTACTTGAGATGAAAGGATGCTTTTGAAGTTCCTACAGTCAGGTGTGACTTATTTTAATACCTTGCTTTTCTTTTTTTTCAGGAGAGATGCTGTATCGTTTCTTGTGAGCTTCTTAAATAAA
>ARYC01007106.1:0-18062 GCA_000711775.1 Oxytricha trifallax
CATCTTTTAAAAGCCCACAAGAAAGAAATAGAAGTTGAAGATTAAGACACTCAACTGAAGTTGCTCAACAAAAGAAAAGCAAGGGAGCCTCTTTAAATTGCTGAGCTTAACAAGCAAGCGAATCAGAGTATGTGAGGATTGCACGCAACCTCTCAGCATCAGAGGTCACTAAAATCATGATTAAAATATAATACAAGAAAATTCCAGTACTTGCATAGATTGATTAAGATACTTCTCTCTAAAGCTACCTAATTCTAGAGGACTCCTATGACAAGAAAGTTATTAAGGATCATCAATATGCTTACAAGGTATATCCTTTCAATTATCTCCTTAGTGATGATAAATATTAAATGGAATTTACTAATGAATATTAAGTACTCACTCAGGCTAAGTTTAAAGAGTGCAAATACTTAATAAAACTAGATGCTGTTCTCCTAGCCAAAGATCATGTAGCTTTCAGACTACCACTTTTGAATTGACACTCAGAGATTCATAACTGATAAAAGAAATCATAGATAGCTTGCATTAATAGCAACCTAAGCTATAAAGGGTATCAAAGAGCTTCATAAGTTAGGCTTTGTTCACAGAGATCTCAAGCCTGAGAATAAAATGTTGAACTTTTCATCATAACAGTAACAATTATTGATTTCAACAGAGCCTTAAGAGTGGAAGTATCAAGACTTAAAGGTGTTATGGAAATTCACGGCTATTATCCAGAAAGAGAAGACTGGAGAGATGGAGACTTTAGTGGGATGTGTGGCCTTTAGCAGCAATAATAATAGAGTGTGATATGCCTCGCAACGATTACTACTCCACAAGGTGCGAGAAAGATGCAAGGCAAAGAATAAAGCAATTTATTGACAAAACAAGAGTGTCTCAATCAATGAAGCAAATGGCAGAGTCAATAATAATAAACCAAACTCAAGATCAGACATATCAATAAAGTAGATAGAGTTGTGATTAAGTAAGATAAACTTCAGACCTCTCCCACATGAGCTTAAAGTGCATTTTGAGTGATTAAATTAAATACATTTACTATAAATTTCACATTAAACCTATTAATAACCCCAACCCCTAACAAATTCCCTACAAATCAAAGCACTTATAAACCTCATTAAGGGGTTTTGGGGTTTTGATTGTATGGATTTTTAAGGAAAGCTATTAATTTTATCTTCTGTGAGATTATAGCCTCATACCTTATTTTCCAAGCCACTTAAATGCAGATATTCATAGTCTTAATAAAATAAATATTTATATTTTAGATAAAATTATCATTATTTCTCAATAATGCCTAATATGGCTGATATGCAGTGATTTATTAATTTATTTTCTAATCCATGCGATCCACAAGTTTAAAAAATACCAATTTAAACAAATTCAATATAGGATCTTAGATAACGCATCCAAGAGTGAAATGTTACAGAGCATTTGAATTTAATCAGTTCATAGAAATAAAATTTATTTAATCACCACTAAATAAGTGGTCTTTGAGATACAAAGATACTGAAATTAATTAATGCTGCTATACTGATCATTAATGAAATTATCGATTTTACATTAAATCTAAAATCACTACAATACATGATTATATTTAAAAGTATTGGAAATAATATTATATTTTTTTGAACAAAATATTAATAATATGATCTAAAATTACCAAGAACTCTTTTCTTTACTTTAAGAGCCAAAGCAATTTATTTGAATTTTTATGAACTCATATTTCGATAAATGTGTGTGGGTGATGGAGAAGGAAGTCGTATTATTATAAAGAAGGTTCGAAGATTCACATATTAGCATATATTAAAAACTTATAAGGAAAATGCACTGTTTACAGTCAAAAACATCGAATTCTTATATAATTTACATAATCTTGAGAAATAAAACGAGAGCGTTTCCAAAAAAAAGTGCTCAAAATTATATATAAATTTTTATCAAATTTACAATTTATATAGAATTTAGCAATAAAAAATCAAAATTGGCATCGGTTTTTGGAAAATTCTCGAGCAAATCGCATACTTTTTGTCATTTTCGAAAAAGTTAAAACTGCTCTGCGAGACGTCTCGACTCCACACTTATTGTTAATTACGGGGCGCTGATCACGAATGCGCCATTAAAATGACGATTGGGACAAGGCATGACCACGAACGAGGACCGGGAAGATTTGATGTGACTCAAATTGCTGTTCTCGTAGGCATAGAGTCCTCGTTGGGGAAATGAGAACCCCCTTTTGTCACTATCCCAGCTACTGAGCATCTTTATCATGGGTTTCCTCGGTAAATCGAAGTCAGAATTGAAAAATGTTTAATGGTTCGCGAGATAGCTTTGCCAGAAGTTCATCGCAATTCTACCAAAAATGCTATTCTTAGATAATGTCTGACTGACTGAGCCTTACCGCTGCCGTTATTAATGTTACTCTGTCCCTGCCAAACTAGTAAAGAATGTACTCAGATAAAATCTTGGGTTATTAGAAAAGTAGGATCTACAGTTGATATGGAGGAGGAAGTGAAGAAAAATTCGTTTTTACAAAGAAGGTTAAAAAAAAATGCACATATTATCATATATTAAAAACTCATAAGGAAAATGCACTGTTTACAGTCAAAAACATCGAATTCTTATTTATTTTATATATTCTTGAGGAATAAATTGAAGACGTTTCCAAAAAAAGAGCTCAAAATTTTACATAAATTTGTTCATATTTATAATTTTTATAGAGTTTTACGATAAAAAATCAAAATTTACATCCGGTTTTGGAAAGTTCTCGAGCAAATCGCATACTTTTTGTCATTTTCGAAAAAATTTAAACTGCTCTACGAGAAGTGAAACTTAATTAATCACAAAATTGTCAAATTTTTGGCATATTTGAGCATTTCTTAAGAGTTTTAAAATTCATTAAAAAATAAATATTTAAAAATTTGAAAAGTGAAAATGCCAAATCTAGGTATATCTTCTATCATCTACACAGAGCTTTAGGCAACTCATCTAGGTGTAGGAAGCTACAAACCATATTATTTTGAGATTTTCTTTCTAACTTGCCTCACACGACTTCACCGTAATAGTTCTTTTAGAGATAGCGAGGGAATTAACTAATATAATAGTTGTGGGCATGGGCTTTTGCGAAAGGCAAATGTCCCTAGATAAACTTCATTTTAACTTTGACTGCTTACCAATGTATTACTATTGTTTCCTGACCTATAAATCCCCATAAAAATTTTAGAAGATCTGCCCCTAATAATTTGTCAAAAACTGCAAAAGTACAATTAGTATAGATTATTATTTTAATTTTAAGTATGCTTATATCAATATTTTTAAAAATTATTATTTTAAAAAAAAAATCAAAACGTTTTTGTTTTTATTTTTTATATTAAAAATGTTATTTTATTTATATTATTGACTTTTTTTTTCTTTATTCCTTTTTAAATAATTGAAGATTTATATTTAAATTTATTAAAAATTATGTTTTTAAAATATTTTTTTTCATTTAATTTTCAATACCTTATTATATTTTAATAAGGGATAGTTTAAATGTTTTAGTAATTTTTCTTTTTTATATATGAACCTGAAACTCATTTTCCTTGTTTTTATTATAAATATAAACTTCGTTTTTTCAATTAATATACAAAAATATCAAAATAATTAAATTTCTGTGAAAATTTTCGTAAAGACTGATATATGATGAATTCAATGCTTAATAGATAGGATTATTATTAGAAAATAAAATGTTAATAAATATAACTTTTCATTTTACATTATTTTTATAATTATAATATGTTTAAAGGCAGGTTAGTTTTAACCAAACATAAAAATACTTGATAATATGAAGAAATAAATTTAATTTTTTTGTATTATTAATTATAAAAACAAAGGTTTTTATTTAAATGATTTAGAAAATTAGGAATTATAATAAATATACAAAAAAGGAAAATATATTATGTAGCTTTATTCATCATTGAATTATATTTCTGTGTTTTTTCTTGTTTTATTTAGAATTTATTATTTTTGTAGATTTTATGAAGTCTTTTTACGATAATTTAATAATTTCAATAATTTGAAAATTTCATCTAATATTTAAGAATATAGGCTCAAAAATAATAATTATTTTGCATTCTTATAAAACTTACATCTTTTAACTATTCGACTATTAATTATAATTTTATGACTAAAAATTTTTTTTTTTATACAATATGAATATAAATTTTATTGCGCAATTCATTCAAGTTTACCAATAGAATATATCTTTTATCATGATTGCATAACTCATTTAGATTTTAAAAGATCCTGTACTGTACAGAAATTACTGGCTAAGCTGTTTAATTTAGTCATTAACTTAGTATCTTAAAGACTGGTTTTCTGGTGATGTGATGAGGCAGAATATTAGGTTAAAAGCTGGGCGCAAAATAATGTGCTTTTTTCACTTTAATATGTTGTTTCATGCTCTCCATTAATTAGGCAGAATTAACTGTTTCTTTGGTCTCGAGGATGTTATTCTTTAAAACTAGTTTTTTCTCGAATATTACAATATCCTTAAACTTTATGAATTCTAAAATTAAGGTTAGTTTTAAATATAGTTTTAGATACGGTTTTAATCTTTAATATCATAAATATAAATATTATGGGATTATCTGTTAGATGTTTCATATATATTAAGATTTAAATTTATACTAAAATATACTATCATTCAATATCTTAAGATCTCATTCTAGAAAATGAAATTTCCTAATATTCTAACAGTATTTTTGACCTATTAAATGATTAGTCTATATTTCTTATATTATACCTTATCTATTATATGTTTATTATATCTTATTTAAAGACTATATATAAATTTATTTACTATATAGATAACAATTTTTACATTATTTTATACTTAAGTTTATTTCGTTTTTTATCAACTTTTATATCTAATGTAATGCAAATATTTATTTTAATATATTGACTTATTTGCTTTAGTTACTTAGATAGTCTTTTTGATAATCATTTATTAAATAAATTATTATATCTTCTTTTATTTTAAATTGAACTTGTACATTATAATGTCATAACTACCATCCTTTATTTATAAATACAAGTGAAGTTGATGAAAGTACAAATACATTGTAATATATAATTAGCAAAAGATTAAATCATAGTTTTACATGTTAGGGATTTGACAAAATCATTTACGCCTAGAAGGATGGTAACCTCAAATTACAAGATGATCATCATCGTTTGCTGTCCCAGCACCAGGACCAAAGTTGAGAAAGGCAGGTTTAGTAAGATGATTCGAAGATAGGGAAGATGCCTTGATGACAGGAGTGAGAGAAAGAGACTTGTAGTCTGAAAAGCAAAGGACTCACTCAAGAGAGATTAACGAGAAATGGCAACATTTTGATTTGATTTCAGGCAGATACATAAACGATAAGACACTGGAAATTGCAATGAGCTAGATTGAAGAAGTGTAGTATAAGGACTGGAGAGATAGATGCTTGATTTTTCCACCAGTGGTCGTAAATGACAAAGGAATTTGATAGATAGTAAGATACATTGGGTTAGCAAATCGGAATTTAGACAACAGAAAATATTGGAGAATTATGGATGATATCATAAGCGTCATCAACCAGATATACTGTTAAAGGAGTGTGAAGTACTGTTAGTATTGATTAGAATAAAAAAGGGTTTAAAGTAAATAGAAGTCTATGATATCGAAAGAGATAAATCGGGAGTATGGCAATTTTACAGAAAAAACTTTAATGGATAAAATAAGTGACTTAATAAACAATAGGTGGTGAGAACAATATTGGATTAGTGGTAAGTATACTGGAGACTAATTAAGTGAAAGACCTGAAAGATTGTGGACTGTTGGATATCCTAATTTCTTACAATATAGATTTTGAGATAGAGAGTGAGCCAGTCTATTAAAGCCAAGACGATCTGCAAATGTTTATTATTATACTTGTGTTGTATGCATATATGTTATGTTTAATTTGAAAATCTATTAGAAAGTTTTCATGATAAATATCATGAGATGAAGTAAATTTAATTGATTTTCCAATCGTCGACATATTTAAATAAAGTGCCGAAGGTTGAGGGCATTTTATAAATTAATTAATATTAAATTAATAGTTTTAAATTAAAATGAAACTTAATTTACGAACTTTCTTGGAACATGTAAAATGTGATTCAGGCTCTCATAAGAGAGACAAACTTTTAGAGCTAGTACTAAGTACCTCTAAGCTTGTGCTATCAATTAGATACTCTCGTCTGTGTCTTCTTTGCACGACCTTGGTCTAAGCAACTTTTTCTTCTAAACTCTTTATGTCATCATCCAACTAATCTCATCAGTTGGCTGACTAGTACCAGGTACAGCCGCTATCACATAACAGTAAGTACAATCCTAACTTAACCTCAACCTCAACCATATCTTCGTTGACTTACTCAGAACATTGATTGCAGGATATGTCAAAGAATTCCGTCTTAACTTCTAGAAATTCGAAATAGTCAGGAACTTTATTATAGACTACGGTTCCACCATACTTGTTGTTGCCTACTCTCCTAATTATTTTACCATTAGGAGCTTAGATGCACAATTTGCTACTAAAATCATCCTTGACAACATCCTCTTAACTAGGAATAAGGAATTCAGACGAACCTCCCACAGCTGTCTCATTAGGAATCATAATGGTTTATCAAGAAAGCTCAACAAGCCGACAAGTCAGACCTTCAGAAACGTGTCCCTATTTAGTAGCTAGTTTAGGGAATCCCTCATATCATTACCAAAGACGCTATTCATGAATCATACCTTAATAAGATTATTGATCTTGAAAATTAAAGAGATAATATGCTTACTAAATATACCTTACTGACCTAGAGATCAACAATATGTAGAAGCTTCTTGACCTTACCATCCCATTAATTTCTTCAATCAATACGACTTGAACTAGTAAATAGTTTTCGGGGATGTGGTCAGAGACATAACTATCAACTTAACTATGATCCCTTGGGTTTATAATCACTCACCAGGTATAGGAATGTTAGAGCCAGGAATGGTTGGCATCATACTCATGGTCTACAAGAGAGTAAACGAAACATGAGACTTAGTATAGAAATGGTATCAACCAAATTCACTAGTACAAAGAACCATAGTTTACAGACCCTAATCATCCCACTCTTTTGGGAAGGGGAAGTCCTCTAAATCGCTATTCCGTTAATTGAATAGCTTCCTCTCAGTTTTTTGTAGACAAGACCCCCACCTTCAAAACTAGAAATTCCTCACTGCAGAGAAAACATACAATCGGTAAGTATGCAATACAGCAGCTACATCACTATCATTTCTAAATACAGAACGAACCCAAATGAGATACTAAAAAAGCCCTTAAGATTTTATAAAAACAATTGCGTCATACGCTACCGCCAAATGGTAAACATAGTTCAAACAAGATTTATCAGACTTATATGGGGGATGTGGAATCCTGGAAACATAATTCAATATAGAACAGTTAGAGTGACATTTGAACAAGAGAAGAAATCAACCTTGAATAGGTTGTTAGATTAATTATTACTCTATAATAGGATTTGATCCTTAATATTAATTGCATGCTCTTTTGTCCTTGAGACTTAGGTGCGAGTTGGTTATTATTATTATCATTATTAAATTATTAAGTTTATACTGTCTCTTCAACTTTATTGTAAAGATTCAGGATTTAAAAATCCTATTAAATTTTGCAAATCTGTATGGATTTATATTGTATATATGACATAAAAGTAGTGATTTTGTTTTAATCTTACGTAAAAATATTATCATTTTATGAGTATGAGTATTTTTAATCTTGAATTTCAAGCATTTTTGTGAAAAATCCACTTTTATAAAAGTTAGGTTCATGACTGTTTGATTACATTCTTTACTTATATCAGCATTAATTAAAAATTATGATAATTTTTTCAATCGTCATGGACTTTACAAAATATTCTAAAAATATTCTCGAAGGATTGGTTTAATATGCAACGATACTATCTAATGTTGAACTTGGAAGTCGACTAAACAAAGATGGAAATTGGTAAATCTGGGTATTTGATCAGAGAGGAGGAGGCAGATTAGAATTAAGAAAAGAGGAACATGAGGATATAGAGCTAAGCAGGGCAAGAAAGTGGAGAGCATCAAGTAAGCATTAACTAGCAATTAGATAACTGTGAAGGAATAGTCTAAAGGAATGTCTGGCAAGCAAGAGTTAGAGCAAGAATATTAAAGATAAGAAGAGGCTGGCGTAGAATATGATGGACATTTAACGGAGCTGGAATGTTGCTTATTCAGTAATGAATCAGAGCAACATCAGAACAAAGATGATCAAGAAAAATAGCAGCTATAGATACTGAGAGGACAACGATACACAATTAAAAACCTGCTCAAAAGTAGTCTTGTAAGGCCATTAAGTAATATGTAACAGAAAAGCTAATATAGGAACATGGATATGGAGATGTAATTGAATGAATCAGAGGTGAACCGCTTAAAATGGCTTTAATTATAATAATGTTTAGATCTCGCAGATAATACTCACCTGTGTATTATTCGTTAATATTAATTTACCTTATGTTATTTTCAACTAAATCAAAAATATACGCAATATTTTTTTATGATTGATTTGAACAATAATTTTACTTAAAGCCTAACACGTTAACTCTTTCAATTATTTAATTATTACATATGCAACATCTGACCATAATTTCAGTTACATTGCCAACTATAACTTACATTGTTCCACCCTTAACAATATAATGTAATTAGTATAACAAGTGGATTGTTTATAGCTGTTTACATTGAAGATCTTTGTTCTCCTTTTGATTTTAGATGTAGTTAGTAAGAGACTATTGAAGTTATGGGCGAGTGTAAGAATGTGTTGAAATAACCCCTGGACAGATAGCATTAGATGGTAAGAAACTGGACAATGCTCATTTGGTTGTTGATGCATCATCGACAATTCTCCAATCTCAAATAAGTCACTTCATAGTTAGTGTTGTTTTATAAATAATTAATTGCATAATAAATAAATATAAACTAATGATCTTATTCATTTAGTTAGACAGTATCTCCTAAATCAAGAGCTACAGGAAAATGTAATTGGTAGAGCGATAAGATGTCAACATTTCAACTGAAAGGCATGCTTGAAATCTTAGATGTTATTCGAACAAAGATCCTTCATAGAAACTAACCTCGTGAAGAAATGACCTCCTCATTGAATATGATTATTTTTAATTGACGATGATTATATCTATTATCATAAATATGTATAATGGATAAATAAAGCAAATGAAGATATGTAGAGTCAGAGCAACTGAATCAAATACACTAAGTTTAAATTGAAAAGCCAGATAAACTTAATTAAATCAAGCATTTACCAGCGTTATTTGTATTTTAAACTTTAATATTCCAATAGTAATATGTTACAATAACTTTATAATACTCTTTTAGAGATGATTAATCAGGTGGATTTGGATGATAACATAACCTTGGTTGATCATTATGCTGTAAATAGGAATCAAATGCAAAAATAATAATCTCTACCAGCTATTTCCAATCATTTGACAATATCACATTCAAATATACTTATCAAATAATATAAGTTTATTTAATAAATGAACTAAAAATACTCTTAAGTGAAACATATCACTCAATCTGACAAGCATTGCAGTAGAATTCTTAAGCAAAATGAAATCAATCCTGTAAAACTTGTAAAATTGCAATAACCTTGCATAAGCACAGCTTCTTAAAATGAAAAGGACTCAAACCTATGCTGTGAATAAGATCAGTAAGCTATATTAGATCTCATTTAGCAATGCATAAGAAAAGAACAACAAATTACAATGTACTGTACTCAATTAACTTATATATTTTATTTTAGAAATAAAATTATTTAAATTTATTTGTAGATGTGTTTAGGTAGTTACTGCTAATTAAACAATCAAGTTGGAGGTTTATTTACACTGATAAGACTGCATTGAATCCAAACCAACCACACGTAGTACTAAAGTAAGAATGAAGGTGAATTTGAAAATAGAAAAGAGTGGACGAAAAGGACACCAAAATTCATGATGATACAGTAGTTATTGGTGTAAATGATCTTGATAGTTGCTAAGTCTAATTAGAAATATTAACACGTGAGATGTTATTATAAATGAGAATGAAAACATAAATTTATTTGAATCATTAACTTCCAATAAATTATAACTGCATAATGATAATGGCATTTGAGCTGTCAGAAGTCAAAACAACTTCAATTCAAGACACATCAACCCAAACAACTTTTGACACTGTAATCTCAAGTATAAACCACAATTAATTCAAAAATTCTGGCAGGTAAATACTCAACTACTAATATTTTAATATTTATTTTTATCAGTTACAAGTTTGAAGCGCAAGTTTACAGTTGAGTGGAATGTGTTAAGTGCTAAACATCCATAAGTCATTTTAAATGCTCTGATATCGTCGGATTCCTATCATAAAGAAGAGCTTTGTGCATTGGTTAGAGAAGGTTAGAATTAGAAGTTAAACCGAAGATTAATGACAACATAAACGGCAAAGTCCTTATAATCTCTTATAATTATTGAAGTTTATAAATTACAATTTATATAATAAAGAAATTGATAATTAGTAATGAAATTAATTAGAAATAGTTAAAATGGGAAGAATATCTCAGTAAAAGATGGTGATCTTCCAACAAAGCTTCTAATGATTATATCTAAGTAGAAGTTGATGAAGATCTTAGTATGAGATAGAGAGGATTAGAAGGACCAGAGGACTGAAAGAGAACAACAAGAGAAGAAAAGAAGGAAGGTGAAATATATAAAGGAGAATAAAGAAATAAAAACACTTCATAATAACATCATTTTTATCTTATTATACACTAATACTTAGTTGTTATAACAATATTAATTTAATTATAGTTATCATCTTATTTTAATTAATATTTTAAATAATTAATTTAATCATTTGATTAATATAAATTCTATAAAATAATAAACTAATTAGAGATAGAGAGATGATAACGTAAGATTTAATTATATACCATACTCATAACATTGTTGTAGAATGTGAAATGTAATTCATTACTCAGTCTTTCTTTTCTTGTGTAAACGCTTCCTCCTCCTCATTCATTTTTCGTTCTTGGTTAAATCTCTTTATGTCGCTTGCTTATTTGTAATCTCTATGCTTAGGTTCCTCCTCAGTTAGCATTGTTAGTCTCCAGAAATCACTTGGTAACTCCCCGCATGATTCTGGATTAGTTTGGGTTTGTTTACACATTCATTACTTCATTTGCTTTGCCCTCTCCTTACTTTCTCTATGAGAATAGGTAATCTTCTACTTCTTAACTTTCCTTGATTATCGCGATGAAGCTTGTATCTCTTTAATCTTGGATCATTTCAATAAGTAATTTGATTCCATTCTCCAGAACCATCTCATCCCACACATCGATTAGCGAGATCTTGTTCCATCCTTGAGCTCCTTCCATTCCGTGCTCTGCCTACCATAAAGCATCAATTCGCTACTTTTTTATTGCTTCTATCTTCTTCTAGTCTACTGTAATTTCTAATTTCCCAATCTCTTGCTTCATGAATCAGACCTCCTAATTAAACATCATATAGTATCTTTGCATGTTTATCGAATCCTTGGTAAAAATTTGAAAGATGGGTTCCCCTGTTAACTCTTAAGCTAAGTGATTAGCTTTCAGGATTGCTATCACTCCACAGTCTTCTGGGTCTATCACTTGGTTTATCTAAAGTTTGTAGACAATCCTGTCTACATTAAATACTGACCCCATTATTTCCACTATTATAAAGTTTGTCTAATCTTTGTATCTTTAGATAAGGGACATCATTCCAACTCTTTTTCTAGTGTCATAATTTTCCATGCTTCCAGACTCTTCGTAATCCTGACGATTACCCAATTTCTGCATCCTATCACATTCCGTTGGCAGTTAATGGGTACTAAAATACTCCTTACTTCTTGTTTATCACTCCAGAATCTACTCTTTTCCAGTATCTAGTTAGTTGTGCCTATGCTTTTCTCTACCTGAATGATTTCACTGTCATTAAAGACGATTGGTGACAGTATAATGCCGGAGGCTTTTGAGTTGCGCTTCTTCCACTTGATGTAAGCATGCCTCAAGTGTATTTTCTTGGATTTGGCCCTCTGAAATTTCAAGTCTTTATGTTGCCAAGTCTCATTGATCACTCTTTAAATATTTTCTTTATTTGAATGACCAGAGGTCCTATTACCTGATACTCTTTTCCTTGCTTCTTCTCTGATATGAAATTTCTTTAATAGAGCTAACTAGATCTTTTTTCGTGTACTTGGGCATCAGTTGATCTTCATCATTCTTGTGATTTATGGAGCCCACCCCTTTTTATTATTAATTATTTTGTCAAATCCTTGACATGTCACTTCTAGTAAGTCTTTCAGATTTATAAGCTTCATTTGATTCGCCTGAACGAACACTGATCCATCCTCATGTATGTCACATCTAAACTTCTCTACTTCGTTTAGCTTATCTTCTTGCTTGAGTTTGTCTGTCCGATCCTTAACCTACATTAGGAACCCACTTGTATGTTTAGAGAATTTCTTGATGTCTGACTCTTACTCAGCCCAAGAACTTCTTAGTCTTTGCTTACGTCGTATGCTCATATATGGTTTCTTTTACCATTAGCCAGAATTGGGCTTTCTCATCAATGTTGTAAGCTCTGAAGTTCTCCTTCTGATGCCATAGCTTTGGTTGTGCTTGTTATGGTGTTGGTAGTTTCTCTGATTTTGCTCTTCCATCTTGATAATCTCCTTCTTTTTTATTGATAATTAGATTTTCTCTTTCTAATTCAATATAATATAATAAATTGATTAAAGCTTCTCATTATATTCTCTGTTTTAACTATCCCTTTAAATTTCTTACATTATATTAATGAATATTACAGTTTAAAGCTTTTGCATTAATCTAAAATTATAAACAAGATATTTCATGATCTTACGTAATTACCATCAATAATTAAACTATAGGCACAAAACCCATAAAGTATTTTTTATATTAAGTATTATTATATATAGATATATATTTTTTTATGTACAATTAATTCATATTAATTAGATTATTAAATGTTGAGTTATAAACATGTAGATACATTACTACACTTATATAACAATTGCTAGTTAACACTTTCAAGAACTTAATGAGTTACTTCACGAATATGAACTAACTCCTCATCAAATAACCTTTGGCTATGGATTATCAAGGAGAAGCAGCTATCATCAGTTATCATTTCGCATTAGACTAAGATATTCAGCAGACAGAGAAGCTATGTTGTAGGACATTTAACCTTTGAATTTGATTCTGCTTGTATGTAGAATAGTGCATTAAATGGATTGTGGTCTCATAATCATTTACAAGTGAAAATGCCCTTTTTTTGCTTTTATATAAATAAATTGATAATTTAAATACCCTTTTACTGCTTTTATATAAATAAATTAAATAAGTAATTTGATTCTATTTTAATAAAGAAAAGAATGGAAAATAGCTATGAAGTATCTTGTTTAGAATTTTCCTTTCGCTTATTCAATTGTAAGTTGAGAATCTACTAAAGCAAATTTGAAGATTACCAACTATAATGATGTATGTGATGAGCGAGTTCCATAATTATTGCTAATTTGAATTGCCATTTTTAGTATCAACTTAAAATTAGGTTTAAGATCATAAATTTCCATTTATTTTTAAATAGAAATCATTATTTAATAATAATAATAATTAGGAATTTATGTTTATAACTACGAATTTATGATTTAAAATTAAATGACCATTCATAAAAATTGCCTAACTTAAATCAAAAACTAACATTTGAATTAATTCAACTGATTAAATTCAAATAAATTATTAAAAACCACAAAAAATGCAAGAAATTTGTGCTTCTACTCTATATATCATTATTTTATTAGTGTTTTTATATGCGTGTTGATAATTAAGAGCAGATAAACAAAGATGTTATTAATAATAAAAATTGTTCACTTCTAGATCTCAAGAAATTACAAGTAAATTATTAATGTTTAGAGATAAACTCATTTGATTAAATACAATCAGTCTTGCCATCTGCAGCTATATAATCCGACTATGGACGCTTAATTATTAAAAACATGAGCGAGCGGAATATCATATTTTAACTCATAAGATAAATCATTGTGCTCAATTTTGTAATATATTTCTTCGATTAACGTTGCTGATAAGAATATAAATCATTTATTATTTAAAGTAAATCTTCTGTAAATACCAATTTTTTACGAATAAATTCAACAGATTTTAGAAATCTAGCCTATTATTACTAAGTTATTATTGCATTTATATTTATTGATCCTGAACTTACTGCTTTCAAGATAGATTATCGATCATAGATAGTATTTAGTAACATATATTTTGGAACGAAATAAAAATCATGATATGGGTCAAGTTTTTCACAATTATAAGGAATAGGATCAGATATTTTTCAACTGTGGCAAACAAATGCAAATAAATAGCTAATTAACATCGTTCTTTTGTAAAAGAATAGCTTTTTGAACCTAATGAAGTTCTAGGGCAATAACATATTAAAACTTGAAAAGAACATTTTTGTGGATATTTTAGATTACTCTTTGCCTCAGCTTAATGAATAAATCAACATTTAATTCAAATATCTAATGATTACCATCTCATTTCATTTCTAATTTTGTTATTAAATATTTATAAGTATAAATCATAAAAGCATATAAAATACTCATTAAATTAGACTTTTAAATTTTAGAAAAGAAAGATATGTTTAATCTACCAATTTGAAATTTCATAACTTAGATATTACAGATTTTATATTCTCATTTGCTATTTATCCAATATTAAGGATTGAATAAACGCTCTTTTCATTAGAATATTCCTAAAATCTGAAGAACAAAAGTCAACGATTCAAAAATTTAATGTCATATTTTTTATTTTTTACGAAAATATGGAATTATTAAACGAATTCATCGCATTATCATTCGAGTTAGAATCACATGCCGATAAAACTCACGGAATTAATAGTCAGACAAACAATGATCAAGAGGATTACCTAGCCAAATATTCTTATGGTTAATCATTCTTATATTTATATATTTAACAATTATTGGCTAAACCAGCAAAGGTACAACCTGATTTAAATTAGAAAAATTTTAAATGAAAAAGAATTTGATAATCTAGCAATTTAATATTAAAAACTTATAGTAAAGTTATATCAATTTTGGAAGATTTAATTACTAATAAATATTAATTATTCATAAAAATGACAACTAGATAAGGCTAAATAAAAAGAAACGCTGTTGGATTGAAGCAAGATTGAATGGCTTTTGAGATTTCAAGGAATCTAAAGGACCAAAAAGCCTTAATTTTATTAGACTTCTTATGTAGAGGAACTGTGATTACGACTTGGAGCTATCCAAGGAAGCTCATAAAGAAAGAAAGTCATCCAACCAAATGGGATAGTAGCAAGCTATTATAAGAAAATTGTAGTTTATTTGAGACATAGATCCCTAATTTGTAATCAGTGGGTTCTGCATAGTCATAAAGAGATATCGCAAAGGAAGGGCTTACTGATATACTCGATATCGAGGATTTATTAGCTTTGGAGGAAGAGTAGTTTCTGAATTATAAGTAAACGAGTCAATTCTGGAAAGAATCGTAAGCCATGTCTGGGTCCAGCGGAGACAGAGTATGTGTGCAGTGAGAAAGTTTTAAGGGAAATTATAGCATTACCATTAATGAGAAGGGCTTAAATTTTAATACGTCACTTCGATCTCGTATCTTTTTGTAAGTTGATAAATTGCAATTTGCGTAACGGCATTTCTTTAACCGAAGTTAACTACTCTTACCGCTAAAAGTTCCTTCGATCAAAATAGAAGAGGTTAAGTTCAAAAAGTCCATAGAGATTGGTATGGCTTTTAAGGAAAGTCTAAACCTTTACTATTTTGATGAAACCACTATTCACTGGTGGTAGACTCTCAAATATTTTTGGCGAAATAATGCATGTAAATAGAAATACCTAATAGTAGAGTACGATCCATCACAATAACAGGGGCTATTAGCACTAGTGAGTAGCTAGTATAAAAGAAAATAAAGGGGCCTAAATAATTTATTTAAAGTTCACACTCCTAAAGATGCTTAACTCATAATAAAGCTCAGTAAGATTCTTGCCAGCTTCGATTAAATCCAATTGTGTCGCTTATCACGGTTAAACACCAACGCCATCATTCGTTCTATCTGTGGTCTTTTAGTTAGATGACAGACCTCATTCATTATTCAATTTTCGAAGGAGTACTGAATTAACGCTTTAAAGCGCTCTGCTGTTCTAAGAGTATGCTAAATGCATAAAATAACTTACATTATTCTAGCAAGTTGCCTTCATCGTGATAGTAGTTAGGAGAGACTTTAGCTTATAATCAACTCTAGATTTTTATAGAAGCAGCTTATACTTTTAAAGTTTCATCTTGACTTCGAATACAACTGCCAATCGTTTCTTCTATGCTTCTATTTTGAAATTGGGAGGTTCTAAAGGAGTTCAAAGGAATTTCAACGGTCTTATGAGATTCAAGCTAACATTGTGTTGGTAGAGGCAAATAAATCTTGTCAAAAAGCTCATCTCAAGGTAGGTAAGACGAAAACATATAAAAAAGCCACTGTTTGTTTGGAGCTTTCTAAGCAGTCACCCTAGTTTATTTAACCATTTAAGCTGAAATACCTTAAAAATTCTAATAGAGCACCTTAGTTGGTGGTTTGACGCATGGAAGCAATCGAATATGCTTGTATAATGGGCATCATAATCTTCTTGCGATAATCGCAATCAAGTAATCCTCTGTGATAATTGAGCACAAAATCTTTGGTAGGTAAAATCAGTTTCTCAGAGCTGACTCATATAGCTCATACTTGGTGATAGTGAACTGAGAAAATGAATCGAGCGTAACTCTGTTATGGTCACGCATTCAAAACCCCAAAACCCCTTATTGAGGTTTATAAGTGCTTTGATTTGTAGGCTATAGTTGGGGTCTTATTGGGGTTAGTAGAGAAATTAAGTCAAATTACAAAATGAGAAATAGAAATTAGCGAAATTTAGGGTCTATTTATGATGAGTAATATTTAGATTTACTGCTTAAGCTTAGGCATGGTACAAGTATTAATAGAGACTAAGTCAAACCAGTAATGAATTATGCTGCTATAGCAAAGCTTCTGCGCAAGAGTGCCTCAACAATTAGGTATCATTGCTTGTTGGCTGTTTAGCATTATAATTCAGGCACTTGAAAGCATCCTGCAAGAAAATAAAAGTTCTCACAGCACCATATTGACTTCCTCTGCGACTCGAAGACTTTATAGTATTGGGCACACTTTCCACTAGACTAGCGAGCTGTGATGTTCCATCGCAAGTTTCCTGACATGCGTATCTCTCCTTAAACTATAGCCAACATCTATAGAAGAAATGGTATTACTTTCAAGACTGTCAACAGAGTGAAGAGAGTGATTAATTTTACAGTGCCATTTTATAGTTATAATTTAAACTATATATATATGATTAAATGCAGAGAGCTATTACTAATAACATCAAGTTCATACATGCTGATAAAGCTGTGTTTACCTTCAACACCTTTATTAATAAGTCTTGGTATAAGAAGTATGATAATATAGAAGTCTACGATTAGAAAGTAAAGGTTGTAACCCATGCAATTTTAGCAGGTATTAGTGAAGACTCTGGGTTAGAAAGTTATGTTATTCATCCTCGCTCTATTGAGCGAGAGTAGTACATAGAGTTCCTACATAAGCTGAGAGATAAATACAATGATTAAGAGATCATCCTGTTTGTTGACAACCTCTCAGTTCATAGACTAAGGAGTCTAAGAAAGCTTATGAAGAGTTAAACATTACTCCTGTATACAATGTTCCTTACAGCCCTAAATTTAATGGAATTGAATTCTACTGGAGTTAAATCAAGACCCACTACAAGAAACTGATGCTATATCACCTAATGCATGACTTGCCTATAGATACAGTAGACTTGATTCAGAGTAGCTG
>ARYC01007107.1:0-38894 GCA_000711775.1 Oxytricha trifallax
GATCAATCAAATGACATCTTGACTTGAAGGCCTCCTAGTCGATCTTAGCAAGCTACGTTATTGGCATTTAGTTAGTTGTGATTACTACCGCAGCATCTATGTATTCTAAGGCTACTTCACCGTACTTTGCCTCAGTTGAGTACCCCTATCCTTCAAGAAGTCTTTTCATTTTGGCTACTCGATCTCTTCGAAAGAAATGCTGGTCATTCATTTCGTCCATTAGCACAATCTGTGGTTAGAACTTAATTGGTAGAACTTGAAGTTTGAAATGCGATTAGCCCTCCTGTAGTACGTCGCACACAAATATTTATTGGAGCATTCTCACTATAGAAGATTTCCCAGTATCTGCACTGCCATAAAGCCACACGCAGCACTTCTTAGTATCATTTCTTGTGATTATTACTTAGTATAAAGCATCTAGAGCCTCTGCGTACCCCCAATCCTCCCATTTTTTAAGTTCTACAGGCTGAATGTCATTGTGAATTTATTGTTATCTTAAGACATAGGTTTGTAGTGACTCTATTATAGGTATTGCTTTTCTCTCAATCATCCCCGTGCATCTCAGAAGCTTCAATATTGCCCTAAGCTTAGATTCAATCTCCGAAAGAATCACTATGTCGTTAGGGTTGTCCCAGAAAAGCTTCACATATTATGAAAGATCTTAGATCTCTCCACTCTAGACGAGACTCGTGAATTCTACAAGCATTTCTTTTTTTGTTTTGCTCGATTATAGTGTAGTTGAAGATCTTCTATTCTGCGAGGTCCTCGCTTTTACCTATTTTGCTGAAAAATTAGTGCTGTCCCCTGCTACTAGAATCACGTTGGGTGTTTGCTGAAGAATCTCTAAAATGCTTTTCTCTTCTATGGTCTTGATCTTTATCTCTAGCTGGCTCAATATTTAGATCCTTTGCCTTTTGCCTGCTAAAAATGGCTTCTATGTAGGCCTTAAGTGAGTGGATGGCACTCGAATTCTATATAGTTCTTAAGATTATCTGTATCTTAGTACACACTAACATGCTTAATCTTTTTGTTTATGTTCTTAAGTTGTTATACAACTCTCTCAGAATTTTCTGGCCCGAATGGGTATTCTGTCTCGTAAAAATGAATTTGTCTATAATCCATGATTCTTGAAAGTGATTCTGGTTATATAGAGGGTCAAGCTAATATGAAGATTCCTTCTCCATTAGTTTTAATATTTAATTCTTTATATTATCTTTAAATTATTTATTAATTACATCCATAATTTTTGACAGGATTAAATGAGTGTCAAATGTGTCAAAAGTGTCAAAAGTGTCAAAAAATTATATATTATTTGTTTTTTTATTAAAATTAATTAATATTTTTAAATCTAATCATTAATATAATTAAATCTCGTCTACCAATAAATCTACCTGTCAAATGTGTCAAAAGTGTCAATCCCTCTATAATACACGGGAGAATTTATGATTTCGGGTGTCAAATGTGTCAAAAACTTTTCTGCTCATCTCAGTTACAAGAAATCGGTGGTTACAATAGCCGGGACACTTACAAACATAACGGTAACTGGCATGAATCAAATTTGATCTATAGACCTCTGTAATTAATGGCAGTTATATATATTAACGATCTGTATTAATTTTTTATTTTTCAATTTTCCCAATTCAATTCTATTTTAACAATAGTATAATATTAAGTTTATTAATGCTGACGAGGCTGTGTTTACCTTCAACACTTTCATCTAGAAGTCTTAGTATAAGAGGCATAGTAATATAGAGGTATATGACTAAAAGGTCAAGGTATAAAAAATGGCAATTCTTTGAGGAATTAGCGAGAATGCTGGTTTAGAAACTTATGTCATTCATCCTCGCTCTATTAAGACAGAGCAGTAAATAAAGTTCTTAGAGCAGCTGAGAGAGAAGTACCCTGAATAAGAGATTATACTGTTTGTTAATAATCTTTCTGTTTATAAGACAAAAGAAACAAGGAAGAGTTATGAACAACTAAGAATAACACCAGTGTTCAACGTGCCTTACAGTCCATTGTTTGATGGAATTGAGTTCTACTGAGGTATACTAAAAGGTCATTACAAGAAATTGCTGTTATACCACTTGATGCATGACCTAACTATTGATACTGTAGACTTTATTAAAAGCTCAGCGAAGAGAGTAGATAATTTGTTGGCTTAAAAGTGTGCTAAAGAAGGGAGAGTGAATGTATATAAATAATTTTTGTAGTTAAGTTAATGAATATATAAGTCACATTTAAAATTCTTTAGAGGGAGCTGGCTTCTCTTTCTTTTCTTCTATTTCTTGCTTCCCTCCTCCTAAGTTTCTTCTCTTGCTGCCAGCTCCTGCATCTATGTTCATTGACTCTGGAGGCTAAATATTTGAATAAAGTCTCTTGCTAACTTCATACTTTGTCTGCGACTTTCGCTCTCTGTGAAGCTTGCTCTATTCCTTCATAAAGAAGATGCCTGTACCAGATTTTTCTATAGAGTTAAGCTACAAATCTTACTTGAAATATAAGGGTGCTTCTGCAGCTCTGATAGCCAGCTCTCACTTATCTTGATCCCTTGTTTGTCCTTATCTTCTGAAGAGATGCTGACCTTTTCTTATGAGATTCTTGAATAATTTCTTTCAAGTAATCTCCTTTAATCGTTGCAAGTATGGCAAAGAAAGAGTTTCTTTCAGGTAGTTTATTTGACAACTACTTCTTAGTAGGCAGGTACTGCGAAACCTCTGGGTCGTTCATAGCATCATCATATAAGTTAGTCACTGAAATTTCTGGATAGTTTGGAATCTCTGCAAACTTTACATCTTAAGTTTTCAATGCTTTCTTCTCTTCGCAGAGTATCGCCCTTAGAAATGAAATTTTAGTGCCTTCCATAGTTGGCAAGAACAAACCAACTACATAATCAAGATTAGCTACTATGAGTTCATTACCTTGCTGCACCAGGTAGCGGTGCAAATCCTCCTTGCTTCTAAATCTTTGAATCAATTCTTGTGCTTGCACTCTTTTCATTGCATCATTAATTGACTCCATCTTGTTTACAGATCTAAGAAATGATATTCAAATTTATTGATTTCAATTATATACCTCTGAAAAACTTAATATTAAATATTGGCATCCTATAGGAGGTCAACCTCTAACTAGGATATGTAGAAGGTTTTGAGAACTTGTTTCAAACTTGAGATATTGATATCGATTTCTACTGTTATAGTTCCATATTTTTTAATTTAAATTGGTATGTACTTAATTAGGAACAGCTCCTAAAATTGTAGTGCTTAATTAGGAGCACCCTAATTTTAATCATAAAAACACAAAATACCTCCTAAAGCAGTAGTACTTAATTAGGTGCACCACCTAAATCGGTACGTTGTATAATCAACTTATACTTTCTCATCTATATTTAGAGCTGGATCGTCTCTTAATACTCATAATTCTTCTCTTATACTCTAAGAACTTCCCTTGAAACTTGTAGGCTTGGAAAGCTCTCATATAAGTTTTCAGTTATAGAGGCAGCTTTATAATTTTAAATTCAAATTTAAATATGAGCGCTAACATTTATAGAAAAACAACAGCACTTCCATCAAACTAAATGAGACTTACCTTTGGCAGCAATATAAAGTGTGATAGCTGTGAGATAGTCGGCGGAAATCAGTCAGTCATAGCGCTGTCAACAAAACCCCAAAACCGTATAGCTGTGAGATTAATTCTCATAAAGAACTACCAGAGCTATCACTTGAGGTATCTGTTATTAAAATAGAAATTAATAATAGAAAATAAATGGCAAACAAGCGTGTGGGAGACAGAAAGTAAGAGAGAGGTATTAATGAAATTTCTTTGCAAACTGAAGAAGTAGAAGTCCGTGTAGAGTGTGAGAGAGACTTCGCTCATAAATCTAATTGGTACAGGCATTATGAAAGAGCATAGAGAAGCCAAGGCAAATGTTTACTCAAAGCACGAGAAAATCGACGGAAAGTATGATTGCTTCGAGTGCCATAAGGAGTATGCGCATACAAGAGAATTAAGGAAGTATCTTTTAAAAGCTCACAAGGAAAATTTAGTGATTAAAAAGCATAAAGATAAATTGAAGCTACTAAACAAAAGAAAAGCAAGAGAATCTTTGAAAGTGGTAGAGCTCGAACAGGCTATTGAATCAGAATATGTGAGAAAATCACACAACTTACTAGCATCCGAAATCACAAAGATCATTATTAAAATTTAATATAAAAATATTCCTGTTCTTGCCTAAATTGACCTAGACATTTCACTTTAAAGCTACCTTAAATTAGAAGACTCCTTTGATAAGAAAGTTATCAATGATCCTCAATATGCATACAAGGTCCATCCCTTCAACTTTCTATTAAGTGATGATAAATATTATATGGAGTTTAAAAATGAGTATCAGGTACTCACTCAAGCAAAGTTCAAAGAGTCAAAACCCCAAAACCCTTTCAGCAGTTTGATTGAGATTTTGATTGATAAAAGTAGACTATTAGTGCATACTTTATTAGGGTTTTAATAGGGTTTATGAAGGGGTTTAATGTTTAAATGTAATCTATAGTAGTGTGTATTAGAGAGGTTTTATTTTTACTATTCACTCAAACTATACGCATCATGTGCTAATTTTCTAAATTTAATATCTCCTATCCAGTTGATCATTTAGTCTATTGTTTGCTCTGCTCTGTGGTCTGGTCTTAAGATAATCTGCTCAGCCATATCTTTCATTTTACCTTTTATCTTATTCTAGTATACATAGTGCTGTATTCTCTGCTTTGAATCTTTCTCTCTCTTACAGCTATAGTAATCATTTCTTTGCATATCGCATTCAGCAATAATTGCTGCTAGAGCCCATACATCCCACTTAATATCACCATCTCTCCAGTCCTCCCTTTCTGGAAAGTATCCAGGAGTACCATAAACGTTGCCAAGTCCTGAAGCTTCAACTCTTTATGATCTATTGAAATCAATTATTACTACTCTGAGAGGTGAAAAGTCAAGCATAATATTCTCAGGCTTCAAGTCTCTATGAACATACCCTAAAGTGTACAACTCTTCTATGCCTTTGCAAACATTTGTAAGAATAAGAGGTAGCTACTTTGGAATCCTTTAATCTTAAATGTAGTCCCTTAATGCATTTAATATAGAGGTAGGCGAAAAGCAACATGATCTTGAGCAAGCAGTATTGCATCGAGCTTAATTTTAAATCTGCACTGTCTATCCCTTGCTTTAGTAAGAGCATAGTACTCATTGACAAATTCCATTTGATACTTGTCATCGCATTTAAAGTAGATGAATGGATAAATCTTGTATGCAAACTGCTTATCAGTTATGACCTTTTTCTAAAACATGTCCTCAAGTATAAGATAAATTTCCTTACATTCTTTAAGGTCAATTACATTTAAAATTGGAAGCTTTAGTGCTTATATCTTCAGAGTGATTTTCACTATCTCAGAAGCTGGGAGGTTCCTAACTGCTTTAATAAGCTTATTTTCTTTCTCAACTCTTTGTTCCAAGGATTCTAAAGGGTCTCTTGGCTTTCTTTTTTGAAGGAAGACCTCACCAGTCTCAGGATCTATGACTTCAAACTTCTTGCCATGATGGTTTCATAAGTGAACTTTTAAATCCCTTGAATGGTTATATTGCTTTTTGCAATAAGGGCAAAAATATTTTCCATCTATCTTATCATGCTTAAGATAGAGCTTTGGCTTGTTAGAATCATGAAAAATAATGAGAAAAATAGATGGTATTAGCAATAAGATTAATAACAATACAAATACTTTTTAATTTATAGAAAATGGAAGTTCTCGAACAGCTTTGTTATTTTTCCAGTATCCCTCGTAGACGTCTCCATCAGCATGAATAAAATTCCCAAACCAGTGCCTTTCTGTTCCTTGCTGAAGTCTCTGTCTTTCACCATCACTGACTCAAAGTATTGCTAGAAGAGTATTAAAAAAATTATAGATATCATAAATGTAACTTACAAAATTATGGTGAATAAAACATGGTTCCGTCTTCATCTTAAAAGGTTCATTTTAACAATAAATAATTAATTAAAATTTATCTATTTCCTATTAAAAATTATGAATGCTACTCTAAGATATGACGCTTAAGAGCAGATTTATAAGTGAAGTTCTTCTCACACTCTTCACATAAATGTAATGCTTTAATTTCTTTTTTATCTTCCTCCTATTCAACAATTTTTATTAGAACTTCGCATTGAATTTCTTAGCTCTGCATTTCTATTTAACAACTGAATTGTTATTCAAAGTCTGAGACCTAAGGTTAGAGAATTTCAGGTTCGCACTAAGTAAATGCATCACAAGCCTCAATTTTTTTGATTCATGAAGGAAAGTTTTTGCTGGCTAATACCAAGCAATGCCGCTTTCTTAGTAAGTTGCCGCTCATTTTATAAATACTATTAATAATTATATAAGCTGTTTAAATTCTACCTTTATATACAAGTAAGAGCATATCCTCAAAGATTTAGAGAGGTTTAATGGAACAGAGTGAGAGACATTAGTTTTATATTTCTAAAATTTTGAGATAATTTATAAATTATTTCATCCATTTTATACATTAAAATGCACCTAAAAGTGTTTAGGGGAGTTTGGTGGTGCTCCTAAATATGTTCTCGTAAATTTAAGAGGCGAAGTTTTAAAATTTAATTTTTTTAATGCACCACCTAATACGGTTTTGAACTTTAATTTAAACTCCTAATTAAGTTTTAAATCAATTAGGAGCACCACCTAATTAAATTAATTATTATTAGGAGCAATTTAATGGAAGTCAAACTTTGAAACTTGGAGAAAGTTCCTCCATCTTTATCTATTTATCTGATTCAGGTTGACCTCCAAGTGGATCTCCCTATTTAGTAGTAAAATTTTAGTAAGTTTAGAATGGATATCCATAATTTTAAATTTCATTAACATTTATAGAAACTGGAAACAAGATGGAGTCTATGAATGATGCAATGAAGAGAATTTAATCTCAAGATTTAATAGGAAAATTCAGAAGTAAAGAAGATCTTTACTGATACTTGGTATAGCAAGGTAAGTTTTCACTTATAACTAACTTATTAACCATAGTTGGATTGTTCTTGCCAACACAGGAGGGAACGAAAATATCATTCTTAAAAGCATTGCTAAGTGAAGAGAAAAAAGCTTTTAAGTCTAATGAAATCAGAATGATCGAGATACCTAACTACCCTGAAATCTCAGTAACAAACCTCTATGATGATGCTATGAGTGATCCAGATGTTGCTCTCTACCTTCCATCAAAGCTGCAACTCTCTAATAAGTTGCCAGAGAGAAACTTCTTCTTTGGTGTCCTTGGAACTCTGAAACCTGAGTACTTAAATGAATGAAGTATTTTAAGAAGCTCATAAGAAACGCTATAGCATCTCTCCTGAAGAAAAAGAGAAGCAGGGAATAAAAATCAGCGACACTTGGCTCTAGGAACTATAGAAGCATCCATTCATCTCTAGTAAGCTTAGTCTTCTAACTTTATAGAAAAACCTGGCACTGCTATATACTTGATGAAAGAGCGCAGCAAATTAAACAGAGAGAGAAAGTCTCAAGTAAAACATGAATTGAGTAAGAGGCTCTTCAAAGATTTATAAAAGCCAGAAGAGATGAACATAGATGCAGGAGCTGGCACTAAGAGAAGAAACATAGGCCCAAGCAAGCCTTAAGAGGAAGAAAAGAAAGAGAAGCCAAATCCCTTTACGGCAAATTTAATATGTGAACTTATTCATTCGTTTAAATCTAAAACTTATCTATATACACAAAATCTCCCTTCTCTTGCGCATACTTTAGCTTTATCATCGCAGACTCTCTTAGCAGCACTCGAAATAAAATCGACCGTATCTATCTTCAAGTCGTGCATCAAGTGATATAGTAGAAGTTTCTTGTAGTGGCCTTTCAATAACCCCCAATATAATTCAATTCCATTGAACTGAGGACTGTAGGGAACATTAAATACAGGTGTTATGTTTAGCCTTTCATATTCTTTCCTTGTGTCTTTAGTTTTATGGACAGATAAGTTATCTACAAACAGAATAATCTCTTAGTCGGCGTACTTATCTCTAAGCTATTGTAGGAACTTAATGTATTATTCAGTCTTTTGAGCGAGGATGGATAACATAAGTCTAGAGGCCACTATCTTCGCTTATTCCACCAAGTATTGCATGAGTTTAAACCTTAACCTTTTAATCATATACTTCAATGTTGCTGTACCTCTTATACCAAGACCTTGATATGAAGCTATTAAAAGTGAATACTGCCTCATCAGCGTGTATGAACTTTATATTATGCTCTCAAGCCCTTTGCATTTAATCAAATATATAATTTAAATTATCCTTATAAAATGGAACATTAAAGCAATCACTCTCTTAATGCGATTGACAGTCTTGTAAGATATTCCGTTCTTTTAAATATGTTAGCTATCGATTAAGCAGAGATATGAAGCTCAGGAAATTGGCGATGAAACATCACAGCTCTCTAGGCCAGAGAGAAGTGAGCCCAGTATTTAAGAGTCTTATCATTAATGAGATAATCAATATGATGCTGCTAAAACTTTAGAGGTCTTTTAGGCTTAGAATTAAGCTGCTATCTCTTTAAATTCAATGCTAATAGACAGTGAGACCTAACAGTAGCAGGAGATTTATAGAGTAACCTTGCTATAGAAGTGTAATTAAGATAGGCTTGAGTTGATCATTATATTCATCACATCCATAACGCAACTTAAACAATAAATCTATATACTCACTGTCATAAACAGACCCAAAACTCGCATATACTCACATAAATTACTAATATTTAAACAATAAACCCCTACATAAACCCTATTAAAACCCTAATAAAGTATGCACTAATAGTCTACTTTTATCAATCAAAAACTCAATCAAACTACTGAAAGGGTTTTGGGGTTTTGAGTGTAGTTATTTGATCAAGCTAGATGCTGTTCTCCTTGCCAAGGATCATGTTGCTTTCAGACTACCACTCTCTGAAATGACCCTTAGAGATTTCATTACAGATCAAAGAAATCATAAGTAACTTGGATAAATAGCAACTCAGACCGTATAAGGTATCAAAGAGCTTCATAAGTTAGGCTTTGTTCACAGAGATCTCAAGCCTGAGAATATAATGTTGAACTTTTCACCAGTAACAGTAACAATAATAGATTTCAACAGAGCCTAAAGAGTGGAAGTATTAATCTTGGAACTGTAATAGGAACGCAAGGCTACTATCCAGAAAGAGAAGACTGGAGAGATGGAGACTTACAGTGGGATGTGTGGGCTTTAGCAGCAATAATAATAGAGTGCGATATGCCTCGCAACGATTACTACTCAACAAGGTGTGAAAAGGATGCGAAGCAAAGAATAAAGCAATTCATAGATAAAAAAAGAGTATCTCAAGCAATGAAATAGATGGCAGAGTAAGTAATAATCAAGCCAAACCCACGATCAGACATATCAATAGAACACATAGAATAGTGGTTGAGTAAAATAAACTAAAGACCTCTTCCACATGATCCAAAAGTACATTTTGAGTGAATAAAATAAATAAACTTACTATAAATTTAACATTAAAACCTATTAATAACCCCAAACTCTAACAAAATCAAAGCACTTATAAACCTCATTAAGAGGTTTTGGAGTTTTGAATGAAATAACACACAGATATATAAAAGCATAAAATATTTTAATAAAACTTGACATAGTCTATGAAGTTTTCTATGTGGACTTAAATATTCTATATATTCAAATAATTTATCAAACTCAAAACTTTTTACAGCAAATTCTTATAGAAACTCATTTCTTTAGATAATTAACGGACTTCAATTTAGGGATGTATATTCAATTCAATCGCTATAATAATTCTTGAAAGTTTATTGTGAGATAAAAATTAATCAAGAAAGTAGAACTTTCAAAAAATATTGCAGATAATTAAATATCAAGTTTATTCGCTAGTGAGATAGATATAATTTTACGAAAAATATGAACCAATATAGACGTTACAACAACAACTCGGGAACTTAGAGGTTGCCTAACTTAATAATTTAATTCGAGATGATATTAATTACTTTAATTATATGAACTAGGAAATAAAGTATAGATTCTCTCTAGTTCTCCATCAAATCACTTGAAGTTATTACATCAGCAGTCAAGTCATCCCAAATAGTATTTATTCTTGTTCATTACTCTTTATTACCTTAGAATCAATATAAACATTATTAATAAAGAAAAATTATAACTATGATCATTATTCCTGAGAGATTAAAAACATGATGAAAATATAAGCTTTATAAAACACCAGAAATGTTAGATACATAAGGATTTATAATGGTATGGAAATTAATAAAGATTATAGACTTATAAATAAAAACATTATCAAAAAGCTTTAATGTGGTCTATTTTTAATTACTATATCTAAAATAGATAAATTAGGATATATATAAGAAGTACAGTAATATCTTTATTATATAAGTAATTATATCTGGCACAATTTGTATTTTTTCGTTTTATTTATACTTTATTTAATTTGATATCGATAACCAAGTAATACATTAAAAAGTTTGAGATTTTAGTTCTTTTAAATAGATTATTAAACAGAATTAATTTCAGTGAATTAGATTAAATAACTATTTATAATTTTAATTTATTGTTGTGTTAAAATTTAGATAAATACTCGTTCGCTTTAATCAGCTTTATCTTCATCTTACAGCAAATGGTCTCTGCTTATTTTCATGTTTTGTCTGCTGTATTTTCTACGATTTTCTTGTTGTCCTATTGCAACAAAATGTCCCAATCTTCTTTCAATCTCTGCTGGAAGTTCAGCGCATGCTACTCCTCTCTAAAGGGGAACTTCTCATCTTATCAGAGCATCTACTTAGTAAACTACTCTTTCGGTATTTTTGTCTCAAATGACTTTCTATCGAGCGCGCTCATATAGTCATAAAGTACATTATTCGAGATAGCTATCACTTGGCATTTTTGAAATCTTATTTTGTGACATTAAAATTTTTAGTCGATTGAGTACCACTCACCCTCAAAGAAGGTCTTGAAGTCATCAATCCATTCCCCGGTTGAGAATATATATCCTTAATTTCATCCATAATTACGATCTAAGGTTCATAGTGCAGCTTACTGGAATCTATTCAGAATGTCTTGTTTAATATTTTGAATTCTTCTGTGATTAAGATCTTTCTTAAGGGCTTCGCTATTGCAGTTTCCTGTGTTGGACTCTCCATATAGGCATATAACATTTACTTTATCTGGGAATTTTCTAATTATATCTCTGCAGAGCTTGCTTTCAGCATCAAAGTACATAATTTCTTCAAGATTATTGGTGTCGAGATGATTTAAGTGTAGTGACGAGTTTCAAATCTCTCCATATAGTTAGCGAGCGATTACAACTTAGAAAATTATGGTTCTAACTTGGCGAGAATTTCTATTCGTAACCTTAGAGAATAACCAAATTTTTGTGATTCTTTATTATCTATTCGCAAACATCATCGTTATCCTATTACATTTTCCACATAACTTGAACCCAGCTTATCTTTTAGTTCTGGAAAACTTTATAAATTTATTAGTGATGTTACTCGATGAAACAGAGGATGCATTAGAAGACCACCTTCTGCATCGTTAATTTGCTGACTAAATTTTTGAGAATGCATAGAAATCTTAGAAATGACTTGGATCCCACAATAAAGAGTTAGTTATTCATTCTTTGCAAAGGGTCCCCTTAGATAACCTTGCCCAGAAGCTAGAAAGCAAATTAGAATTTGCTAAATACTTGTACCCAATGTAATCTGGCCCACTTAAGTAATTCTTGCAGAGACCTAATCCATCTATCTTATACTGTAATAGCAAGCACAATCTTGCAGATTATTTGACTGTACAGTGTAAGATGAGCAAATGGCAAATCAGCGAAATCAACTTGGACATCTCCTCTTCAACGTATCTATGAACCTGATTCTCGTCCCCAGTATTTATCTCAAATAAAAACAAGTGCCATTCGTTAGTTTTTATATCCTTCTATTGAAATAGTTATTTATTAATCGCTAAGGATATCTCGTTTTATTCTAATGTTTTTGTGAATCTGTTTTTAAAACCTCTCTGTGCCATCCATTTAAGTATTTAAATTATTATTAAGCAAGTATATTTAAAATGTGGAAACTCTTAGAAATAAATATAAAAGAGATCAAATAAAATTATGCTCATATCAATATACATGAGTTAAGATTAAACAGTCGCTAATTAGAATTAAGTTTAACTACATGCTTATTTAACTTTAATTTATCAATCAAATATGGATTATTATTTAATTTTTGTTTTTTTTCAACTTTTATGATTAATTTCTATTTTAGGGCAGTGATCAAGTTGATGTTGTAGATAATCTATATGTTTTTCATAAATTTTTGAGAGATATCTTCAGAGTATCTTCAGGATATCTCCCCAAAAAAAATTAAAATGAGGAGAGTGTCGATAGTGTGGAGAGTGTGGAGTTTAAATCAACAATAACAGTAGTAATAGCACTAATAACACTAATAATCTCAAAATCAAGCATTACTTTGAGAATAGGATTTTTTCTAAAACATCTACTTTTTCTTTAATCCATTGTTGTAAGACAAAATATTGAAGATAATTTTGATGAAAACGATGAAAAAATCAATGATGTAAAATTTTGAAATTCTCTGGAATTTCAAACAGACTCGTAATAATGCTTGATTTTGAGATTATTAGTGTTATTAGTGCTATTACTACTGTTATTGTTGATTTAAACTCCACACTCTCCACACTATCGACACTCTCCTCATTTTAATTTTTTTTGGGGAGATATCCTGAAGATACTCTGAAGATATCTCTCAAAAATTTATGAAAAACATATAGATTATCTACAACATCAACTTGATCACTGCCTAAAATAGAAATTAATCATAAAAGTTGAAAAAAAACAAAAATTAAATAATAATCCATATTTGATTGATAAATTAAAGTTAAATAAGCATGTAGTTAAACTTAATTCTAATTAGCGACTGTTTAATCTTAACTCATGTATATTGATATGAGCATAATTTTATTTGATCTCTTTTATATTTATTTCTAAGAGTTTCCACATTTTAATTATACTTGCTTATACTATAATTATTATAATTAATTAATCTAAATCATGAAACTAATTCTGTAATAAAAATACTAAAATCTCAAGCTTTACAATGTACAATTTGGTCATAAATATTAAATTAAATATATTTAAAATTAAAGTTTACAAAATCACATTACGAATAACCGATTAACAAATTAGTGAAGATATAATTACTTATATAATAAAGATATTACTGTATTTCTTATATTTGTTAATATTATCTATTTTAACAATAATAGTTCTTATAAAAAAATTCATTATTTATATAAATAATAGGTTAAAACCTTTGATTGTTGCAATTTGGTCAAAATCTTAAAAAATACTAAAAATATTATATAAAAGAAAACTTTTTTAAGTAAAAGTGAAAGTTATAAGTAACAATGACATGTTAATTAATAGACAGTTATTAAAGATTTATTAAAAAAGAGCATAGTGAGGGTAAATGAGTGAAATAAATTACATTAACTTTTTTATAACGAAAATAATATTTAAATCATAACTTTTATTAAATATAAACTTAATTAATTTTTATTTATGAATAGAATCACTGAATAAATAAAGACCGAGCACTAATAACATAAGCATTGAGCTAAATTATAAAAGAATAGAGAAACTTTCTCAATCATTGCAAGTGTTGGTATTGCTTGAACACGAAGCTCCGAATGAAGATCATTTAGTAACAAGCCTAATAGGCAACAGTTGATGTGAAGAAAAGAGTTGAAGCATTAACATTGTCGACATTTACTGAAACACCATTACTTAAGTCAACTTCTGCATGAACCCCTTGGGGTATCAGTGGCATATGATAAATCAGAAATCATATGACCACCGCTAGCCAGACTAAAAATACTTTAAAATCTATGGCCAGGAGGAAGAGATTAGTGCTAGCGCATATCAATAAGTCGTTGGAGCATTGAGTAAAAATTATATTAATTGCCAAGAATGAAAAAATAATCAAGTTTTTTACTTTAGTATTTATTAATATATTTACTAATTAAATAATTAAAATCGCACTCCAACCCAAATGATCAATTAAATTTGAGTTAGAGTGCGGAATAAATTAGAGAATTAATTATATTTATGATCAATTATAGAAATGGTATATCGTTTATTAGAAACGATTTAGGTTTATTAATAAATAAATACATTTCATTTTACATTAATTAAATTATAATTAATGATTAATTTAAAAAAACTAATCAACTAAAAGTAAAATATATTAATTTTTTATGTTTTAGAATTTATTAATTAAAACCTAATGACGTTTTATAATAAACCATATGTAATTTTCATAATTGATCATAAATTTTATTAATTTTCTAATTTATTCTAATCTCTAACTCAAATTTAATTAATCATTTGGGTGAAGGTGCGATTTAAATTATTTAATTAGTAAATATTAATAAATACTATTGTGAAAAACTTGATTATTTTTTCATTCTTGGTAATTAATACAATTTTTACTCATATTGAGTTTGAAGAGTGAGATCTACCAGCTTACTATTGCTGATACTGCGAGCAAACAATAATTGAGAGCTGAGTAATTATCATATAATTCATAGAACTGGAAATTTCCTAAGCATTCATACGGGAGGAGGCAAACTAAAGTTTTCAAAACCCCCAAGAAGCAACTATTGCTCAAAAAATCCAACGATAACATCCAGGTGTTTCTAATAATCCAAATGAAATCAGTAGAATTCTTAACAGATCCAGAACATTGTTCTTTATAGCCATTTTAAGATGATTTTCTCCACAAATATAGGTTCAGGAGTAACTTCCCAAAATTCCAGATAGACTTTGGCCTAATTCCAGATAGATTTTTTGCTTCCTGAGTTCATGACAAATCACAAGGACTAGATTCTCGAGTAAAGCAAGTAGACAAGAAAAAGTTTAACGGGAATCAACTCAAGTGATTGATCAATTGAGACTCTTTAGGAATCTGTGCCTGCTCCCTTTGGTGCAATGAAGTCATATCGGAGAACAGAAGTGCGAGAGTATGAAAGCGAAATGGGTTTAATAGCGACAAGAGAAGCTTGAGTATTTTCCAGATTGGCCCATGAATCAAGTTTCTCTTTAATAGTTATTCCTTGAAACTATATCTTTATAAAACAGAAAAGATTCCGCTTAAGCACCTTTTTCAACAAGACAGTTGAAGAGGGCTGTTCTATAAAAGAATGCGCCACCTCAATGGATAGCATCTGCTTGCAAAAAGTGCTTCAACTTTAGTACAGCCCTGGAATTGGCATGTGTAAAGGCTTTTTAGGTAGTATTGCATAGGTATTTTGGGAAATCTTTATGCTCAATTATCTCGGCTCCCCAAGAAGATGTATTAGTCGGACATTCCACCGTTGTAAAATTAATCAAGCTGCGTCGAGTGGTTCCCCAATAGTTAGCCGCCTCGATGCCTAATACCCGTCATTCTGATTGGAAAACCGAAAGTTACAACATATATGCATGCTTATATCTAGATTAGCCTCCAAAAATGAACATAAAGGAGAGTGCACATAAGACCAGAATTGAATCCATTCCCAGCCATGATTCTTAGAAGCTCTCGACACTAAAGACATTTTAGTATTCCAAATCTACTACAAAAGTTACAGAGATCAGAAGAGCATGAAGAATGCCTAGGATAAGACCTGCCACAGGAATAGACTTTCCCCTCGGCGTTAAATAAGACACTAACAGAAATCCATGTCATGGAGCTCGAAATGAGAATAAATACTACACGTACTAAGCCTACTGCTTAAAGACAAAGCACGCACTTCGGCATCATGAGAACGAAAAGAGCAGTATGAATAAGACGACTATGATATCAATGGGGAGACCAGGAGTTATAAAATACAGTTTATTAGATAGAGAAAAAATAACACGCATTATAATAAAATGACATTGCTTCCATCAGATTATAGAGCAAAGTAATTTATAAAAAATTATTTCAACTGAAACATGAAAAATTCATATTAATATGGTTAACATCACTGAAAGCAAATAAATTTTCATTTTAAATCATCCAATTTTTCACAATCTTTTATTTTATAAAAGTCCAAAATCTGAAAATAAGTTTCATGTTTCCATGTTCCACGACTAGAATCGCACATTTTTATTTTAATTTCAAAAAATAAAAACTGCTCTCCAAAACTTCTCGATCCAACTCTATTGTTAATTGCGGGCTAGCTGATAATGAATGCGCTATTAAAAAGAGGATTTGGATCAGGCATGACGATGAACGAGGCCGGGGATGATTTGATGTTACTCAAATCGGTGTTTTCGAAGGCTTAGAAGCTTCGTAGAGGAACTGAAACCTACCATTTCGTTACTATCTTAGCTAGTTAGCATCTCTTTATCATAATTTTCCTGGGTAAATCGAAGTCAGAATTGAAAGATATATATTTTTTTGCGAGATTGCTTTGCCAGAAGTTCATCGCAATTTTAATAAAAATGATTTTCCTTGATTTTTAAACGTTATCTGGCTGTGATAGATGCCAAGTATTATCTGCCATGGATAAGCTAACTGAGAGTTTCAACTTCAACAGTGAAGAATATACTTAGAGAAGATCTGGAGTAGAATTGAAATATAGTATTAATCAAAAGTTAGTTTTCAAATATGAGTGAATGTTACTCACTTGCTTAAGATCCTAAATTTAGTTAAATGGCATTATGTAAGAGCTCTTTTGAGAAGAAATAATTCAAATAATTAAAAAATATAAT
Source organism: Oxytricha trifallax (assembly GCA_000711775.1). Taxonomy (NCBI): domain Eukaryota; phylum Ciliophora; class Spirotrichea; order Sporadotrichida; family Oxytrichidae; genus Oxytricha; species Oxytricha trifallax. The sequence goes on from ARYC01007107.1 coordinate 16,842, forward strand.
TTCTTTTGATTGATCATTAATTGAGGGTGCTTGATCAGATCTTTGTTTTTATATTAAAAATAATCTTAGCTCTCTTGTGCAAAAGTCTTACTCATAAGCTAAAATTTAGTGGATCAATATTAAATATAACAAAAGTTGTTTAATACTATCATAATCTTTTTGTGGCTACCATAATTGAAATCGGGCTAAGAAACGATTCTGGTGCCACATTATAATTTTAGGGTTAGCGAGATTGATTTTCTAGAAGTTCATCGCTATTATACTGAAAATGCAGTTCCTTGATGTGCAAGCGTCTCGTCATATATCAAGTTACTACTGCGATTTAGGCATCTGTCACTGCTTAAATGGTGAAGAATATAGACTCTGATTTGATCTTGGGTGGGAAGCGGATCTACATTTTAATGGTGGTTGTTAGAGTAAAAAATATAAATATATTATAAAGATTATTGGAGGAAGCATTTAAAAACCAATGAAAAATATTCTTTTAGAATTTTGACTGTTTACAGACAAAAACATAGAGCTTTTATATAAATCATATAATTGGTAAAAAATGCAAAAAAATATGAGACTGTATAAATTAATATAGTCATATATAATGATAAACATGGCAATGAAATAAAATTAGTTTATTCTTATTAACAATGTTAGATTGTAGATTAAGACAATTAAAAAATTCAAAATTAATAAATTACAATTTTATCATAGTTATCGTCAAAGAGTTGACTTATTAAGAATGTGAAAATTGTGAATAAATTATATCTAAATGTGTTGAGTAATTTTGTAAAACGAATCAAACACGAGTAAATGAAACTTCATTTAAGCCAAAAACTATTCTCATTTTTGATTTTAATTTATGAGTTTTAAACTATTATATATTACTTTATTTTAAGTATGATTTTTTAAAGTATATGCATTTATAAAGCAATGAATAAAGTTTAATTAATTAAAAATATCTATAATACAATATGTTAATACTTCTTAGTTAATTGTTATAAGGTTTATTCATAATTTAATTTAAGTGAATGAGTCATAAATTATATATTATTTCAAAATAATTAATTCAATAAATAAAGTTAAATTATATGTAAGTTTTTAAATATCGAAATGTAAGGCAATCAAGAAAAGTTCGGCAATTTTTCTCGATTGCCTTACAAAAATTAATCAAACTAAAATAACATAATTATTTATTGTTTAATATTATAAACAAGATAATGTAACTTTATTTATTTGGCAAATCACTTGAATATTTAAAATTTTTACAAATCAAAGATGTTTCCAAAAAAAGCTGCTTCAAACTTTATATTAATTCTTGACTAAGTATATTAGATTTTGCATTTATAAAAGAACCGCCTTGATTCAATAAAATTCATACTTTTTCGATGTCTGCATCACGACTGCTTATTTGTAGCTTATTGCGTATCTTCTTTGAAGAATATGCGTGGAATCGATATTTGAGATGGCAAGTTCTTCTAATGGCTGCTTAAAATTTCCCTGTTATGATGATAATTCATCAACATTTCAGCCAAGGCACTGGATTTTTCTAGATGAAAGATTAATTTCTATAGTCCTTTCTATGTTTATTCTAGGTTGAAATTATATTCTTTGAATAACATTTATAAGAGCACTAGTTGATTTAAATCATAGAAATAAGGAAATTATAATTGATTTTTCTGCATTTTATGAAGTTAATTTATTTTCAAAGGTTTCTCCTCTCTTATAAACTTTAATTTTGTAGGAATACATTCGATTTAGGAAAATAAATTAAAATTAAAATTAATTAATAATTAATTACCTTCAGTTAAATTTTTGAAAAATGTCTCCAAACCCTAACAACATGATACTCTCTGGATAGCGCATCAAAAATTAGACGGTGGTTGTTATTGCAATAATAATTTTTCTCTTCTCCCAAGCGAGAAAAATCCCTTTTACTATATAGGGGAGCTAGCTCAAAATCAAAATATCTCGCTTTGTAGGATGATTGAGGAATATTGCCAACAGTAAAGTCCAGCCAATTGCGGGATCTACTGTAGAATCGTTTTAGATTTGAATTTTGAGATCATTTGGATTTGATAACTGCAATGATTTTAATATCTAATTCGTTTTCCCAAATCGAATTTATTCCTACAATTATACCCTTTTTTTAATTATATTCATTTTATTTTTTAATGATTTTGATTATATCTTCGAGATATAAAAAATATAATCAACAAATTAATTATATTTTAAATTTTGAAAATTTGTAATCTTGCCATAAAAGGTTTTATTTGTAATGAATTCGATAATGACAAGTAAATCCCTTTTATTTATAAAACCCTTTTATAAACCATTTTATCTATATTTTTACATATAGTTTACAAATCTTTTACACACATTTTATATATTTGTAATTCTACTAATCACTTAATTTCGATATTCTATTTCATACCTGATACTTTTAAAAATATTCAGTTGAGTAACTTAGTTAATAACCTTGCATATAATCTAAAATCCCATTTTTTAAAAAAAATCTATTTTATTGAGGAATAGAATATTCTTAATATATTTTTGATGGTATTAGTTGATCCAAATTAAACACTGATATATTTAATTTATTATAAGTTTAATTCAGGTATTTATTTAATTATTTCTTTATTAATATATTACTTCTTTCTGCTTTTTTTATAATGAATTATCATAATAATTCAATAAATATAAATAAATAATATCTAATTTACTCAATATAATCAAATAATTTTCTTAATTTAAAACAATAAGCCAATGACTTAATTTTTTAAATGTACATATTTGTACATTATATTTAAATCAACACATCTAGGCATTTGCGTAGTTCTTAATTCTAAATATTATGAATAATTACAATTTATTCAAGCATATTCTTAAAATAGTTCCCATAAATTATTCCTAATTTTAGGTAATTTATTTTTTTACACTTGAATTAACATTTATTTCTATGATGTATTCCACTTAACTATTTTATAAATAAACAACTAGACTACTTCCAATGAAACCATTACTATTTCTATTTGCTTGATTTCGATATAACCTGATATCTATTATTGAGGAGCTTCTTGTTCACTTCATGCCTTATTTTCAATATGTTAGGTCAACTGCCTTGTGCGTGTTGACTTATTAAGTGCATTGTTTCTTAGATGCGGCTGTATTTATCTTCTACTGCTGATGTGGAACAAGGTAGTGGCTGTGCAGTCAAGCTAACAGAAACCAACCTTTAAACTATACAAATATTAATTTATTATCATCTTATCTTATCTTATATAATAATATATTACTAGAAGATCATTTGAATGTTAATATACTAAACTAATCTATTTATAATATCTATGAGCATGGACAAATGAGTTAACTCCAAGTAACTGATATATTTCTTGTAACGAGCTTTAGTAGAATTGAGTTAAGATAGCTGCGCCAATTTTGTTTCTTCCCTTGTAACTAGATAAGTTTCTCATTGTAAATGGATGATTCTAATTAAATATTAAAGTCATGATGTTAGCAATTATGGATGCGAATCATTAATGAAATATTAAAAAAATTACACATTGAGACCAAGCATGCTTTTTTTCGTAAATAAGATATAAATATGCACTGATTATATTGCAAACATTTATGAAGTTTCTGACGCAAAACTGATTCAAAATATTCAAATCTGCTTGTATCTCTAGTATTGCCAAAATAGTAGGAGTTAAGTATTTTCTAATTACTTTTAGTTTATGAAAAATGGGGTTTATTTTTGTTATTGTTAATATTGTAAGTTCTATGAATAGCTTTAATACTTAAAAATACTGTGTTAATTAATTAGCCAAAATTAATCATAAAATTTCATATAAAATGAAATAACTTATATCACTTATTGCTTACATTAAATAAATTTGTTATAAAATTAATACTAAATTTAATATTTGAGAAATTAATGTAAATAATTATGATTTAAAATATGAAATTATTAATCATTAATTTTTGAAATTTAAAAAATAAATTAATATATCAAATAACGAAATAAATTTATATTAATTAAGATTACATTAAAAATGGATTAAACTAAAACAATATGAGAAAATTTGCATTTTAATATCTTTAAACTTCTCATCAAATATATGAGCTTGTAAGTGTCCGTTTTTATTGATTTTTACATTAAATTGCTAAATGGTCTCACCATAAATAAGTATCACTCATTATTTAAAGTAATATCTAACACTTTGATAATTAGGTTTTATTATCTGCGGTACTTTTATTTCACAAAAAAAACATTATTAGACAAACATTTTTATAATCAACTTTTTAAACCTAATACAAACTGCATTTTAAAACACTCCGCTTAACTAGAATAGATTTAGGAATACTAAAAAATAAAATAATAATGTACTTATATAAAAAAACTAAATGTCTTGTATCAATCATTTGTTACAAAATAGTCTCATAGTTATTAAATTTTACCACTTTTAAATATAATTTACATTAATTTTTATAATAATGACAGTTTTTTGAATTTTTATTTTTCAAATTTCCCTATGTTTTTCATATTTCATCAATAATAAATTTGATAAAAAACTTAATATATTAAAAAGTATTCTTATAGATTAGATTCAGGAGGAGGTACAGCACTCACTTAAAATGTAATTTACAAAAATAATATCTTTAATTTTTATTTTTTAGCGATCCCACCTGGTAAGACCACAGTAGGCAGGTGATTCACAAAGAAACACAGAGAGGGGACTAAGAAGACTCTCCTCATACAAGTGATAAAGATGACAATTGTGATTAGGAAGATCAAACGTTTTATTAGTAGACATTTCCGTTTTTTATTTGTATAAATAGTATTCTGATTGACTAAATATTCTTTATAATAATAATAGCGAAATTAAACCTAATCTTTATATTATAATCTTTAAAATCTCTCTATCACTAAGACTAAATTATCTTAATTTGATCATTAAATGGTTTTATCCTTTAATCCTTATATGATAATTGAATAAAATAGTAGAGCTGATTTTCAAACATTAATTATTAATTTGATCACTATCCAAAAACTCTGCCTGATTATTTCGATAAATCTACTTTGCAGATAATTATAATTTCAGTAATAAATAATCTACTTTATAGTTATACTTATCACTATAATTATTGCAATTGTGAGCAACAAGAGCAACTGGAAATTTGAGAATTTCTAGACTTCAATTTTTCCGAAGAAATCATTAAAGTCATCATATTATTCATTAAATATTCTGAAAGAGTCTCCTCATGATCCCAGTATTAATTAATTTAATATTATATATTTATATTAAAATGAGAAACAAACGATAATTCAAATAAAAAGTTATTTGAAAATTAAGTTGAAACTAATTGCTTTGCTTATTTTACAACATTTGAATGAATTCATTGGTTTATTTACATAGTTCAAAGAAAAAAAATATGTAATGTTCCTCATCTTCAGTAATTATTTATTTATCTTCAACGCATACCTTAATTGAAATAAGATCAACTCTCAATTAGCTATTTATTATTCAGACTATTATTATTTTACTATATTTTAATATGTTTGAAAGTAGTGAAATCGCGCGAAAGATATTTAAATTCTTTCAATTTCTTGCATTAAACACATTTTAAAAAAATATAACATAATTGGTTATTAGCATTTAATTAAAGAATATAATGACTTTAGGTAGTTCGTAGTAAATATCTATGCCATTTACTTCTCACTCTGATGCTATTTTTCATCAAAAACTTTTCTTACATTCTTTACAAAAACCAGTTTAATCAAGTTATTAATTGGCATGATATTTCTGCATTAAATTGATTTTAATGCAGTAATAAAAGAAAGGAAATATTTAAACTATATATTTCAATAAGGGTATCTTTCGAATGAACCAAAAAGAATTCAATTCAAATAAGTTAATGACATAAATGAGAGTAAAATAAGCTGAAATAATAAACATAAAGTCATTTTGACATAAATTTAGATGATTTTATCTTGCTCATTTGCACATTTTTAATATCAACTTCAAACAATTTGCAAAAATTCTAAATCTTCTATGTCGAATGATTATCTTCATTAGTCTTAATACAAATTGCATTTCGTTTCAAACATGGTGCCTTATAAATTTCCTTTAATCCCAACAATTCTTATTATTTATAATATTATTTAGATATATTAACTAATTTCTTGAAGTAATAATCATTGTTGATTTAAAACATAATCATCATATTAACCTATAACGTTCGTATTCATTGTGTTTTTTACATCTTTAAATACAGCTTTTTAATTGCTAGAATTATTTAAAGCAAATTCTTAATTATTTAGAGATTAACACTATGATTTGAGATTTACTACTATTCTTTCAGGTTTTTTAATTGTTGAAGCAATAACAACTCAAATATTAAACATAATTAATATTCTCTAACTCGAAATGTATTTCATACAAGTCAAGTAAGTTGTACTTTCCTTTAATTATTATTGCATATTCTAACTTTAATATTTATTTTTTTGTTAATATTTGAATTTTATATATTTTCTTGGCCTGACAATCTTTTAAATAATTGTCAGGCCCCCATTTTTTATTTATGGTTTTAAGTATAATCAGTACCAATGATTTTAAATTTATTCTTTGATTTTTAATATAATTGCTTTTCTTATTTTTCTATTTTTTACTATTAGTTTCCTTTTAAGTATTGTTAATTCCTTTTGGTTTTAGATAAAGTCCAAATGGCTTTTATAGGGTGCCTATTTGAATATCTCATATGATATTGATGGACCCTTTATATTTAATAGGGATACTTAGAACAATGTTCTAAATCCTTTTCTATATCTCTTAATTACTTTTGGAACATAATATCTAAAATTACCTCGCCTGACAATTATTTAAAAGATTGTCAGGCCTGACAATTATTTTAAAGGTTGTCAGGCCAGATCAATATTTTACAGACTTATAGACTTCTTAACAACAGCATCTTGACATATTTCTTAGAATTCACAATTCCTGATTGAAAATATTTTAAGTTTCAACAAAGTTCAACTAGCTTCAACAAAAGGCATTGGTAAGTATAAGAATCTGAACAAGAAAGACTTTATTTAACTTGACTTTTATGAATTAATACAAAATACAATCTAACAAACTATTTTATATCTCTCGAAGATTTTTAATAATTTAAATTAGTATTTTTATTCTTTCACCCCATTTCGTGGTACTAACTAGTTGTCTTAAATCAATCGATGAGTTGTTCTATTTACTTTGTGGAAATTATTTTAATATACTTTAGGTTGCATTTAAACTAAAAAGTGAAAATCTAAGTATAACTGGCTTATTGAATTTTAGTATTATTTGTAATGTGATATTAATAAGATTTATTAATCTGTTATTGAAAAATGAAGAATTAAATTTCTATTTACATAATAGACTCACAATAGGGAAATATAAACTAATTATTAATCGTTATAGTTACCATTAAAATCATTTAAATCTAAGAGTAATCATTTACATATTTTAATTTTGATATTTTTATCTCTCAATCAATCAATTTTTATGTTTGTTTAAATATACACAATAGATTTTGTTCTAGATATTGTAAAAATGAATGTACTTGGATATAAGCAGGGAGATAAATACTTTGAAAAAGCATAATTAATAGAAAAAAATGCTTCATTAAGTTGAAGAACATATTCTAAATAGATAACTTGAAGTATGAAAAGGCAAAATTAGATTTTTAGTTTAAACAAATCTGAAGTATTTAGTTTGATTATTTAATATGTTCATTTAAGGTTGATTTAATTAAAATTAATTGATTTTTGAATGATATGCTAGGTTATGTTGCTATTAATTATCTTTACTTTAAAGAAGATAGCAAGTTAATTTATATTAGCTAATTATATATGGTGAGCTTCAGCTTTATTTTTCCGTACTAAATGTGCTTAAATACATAATATAATGTGTACATAATATAATCTGGAGAATTACTGAAACATCTGGTGATTAGTTTGGTCTCCTCTGTATAGGAAGCTTCATCAGCTTCTTCAATTCAAATATACTTACTCAAAATATTTCATTCTATTTGTCGCTATATTTTGTGATTATACTTATTAAAATCAAACCAATATTTATTTAATAGTCTATACATTATTAAAAATGACATTTTAAATATAAAATCTATATGTTTTATAAGAAATGTTGATAAAGTAATTTCCCTAAATGTTTAGTTAGAATTTATAATTGCCTATATTCTAGTAATTAATAGTTGTTTGAAATATATATTTATCCATTTAACTATCTGTAAGATGTTACAAAATGAAACTCAATAAGATTTCAATTTCATAAATCAGTTTAATTATGAAATTGAACGATGGAATGAAACTAGTAAGAATGTAAACTGAATTAATTCATGTTTTTAGATGGTTTTATATCTGAACTGATCAAATCAAGAAGCTACCAAGCAAACTCAAGAGGCTGGCTTTAGCTTGAAAAAGTGCATCATCAACAAACATAACTAAGTATATCTCCTTTGCATCATAATTATACACTAGCTAATCGACAGTTTACTTAATGAAAGACTTAACATACTAATATATGTTTGATAAAATATTATTAAAAGTGATTGTTTTAATGTTGACACAAATCAGCAGCAAGGAGCAATAATCAAATAGAGGCAGATTAAAGTACCTACCAAATTGAAAAAGCCATATACAAGAAAATAGAGCTAAAAGTGACCCATCTGGTTAGAACTTTGCACAAGAAATGACTGCTTACTTGTGAGAAAGCATCAATATAGCATTAGATTAATATTGTTTAAATAAACTATCACTAAATAATAATTATAAAGTAACTATAAATACATCATTGCATTTTAATTACAAAGCATTTAAGTAATAGATTTTAACATTACTCATTAAATATAAATAAATTATGATTACTTTGAAATTACTAAAAGAATTGTACTGTCGATAATAATTTATCTATTTGCTTGCATTATTCTCTCGAAAAGAAAAGACAGAAATATCACTGGTAAACAAAATATATTTATTTATAGAAAATAATTCACACAGATATAATTGAATAGAGTTCAGAAAAACTAAATAATTATGAAGAAGACTTGATTTACGAAGAAATTTATCATATTAGAAACAATATTCATAAATTAGACTCAAATTGAAATAATAGTAGTTGCGAGATAAATTAATTTAAACGTTTTTAAAATTGTACAATTTCCACTTAATAAATGTAAATTTGTTACAAGAAATTTGCCTCTCCTTGAAATATGGTAAAATCCAGCCCATCTAAGTCTTGTTATTTTCAACCTCCTTCGTTATCAAAATAGGTAATTCCCACATATTCAACCGTCATCAATAAACAAAAAAATATAAATAAGATTTATCATCTTAAAAAACAGCTTTAAGCATGTCCAATAGTTTAATTCAAATAATTATCTTAATGTGGAGGACTAGTGAAGAAATCAAGTCTGATATTGTAATAATGGCACGTAAAACTCAATATTTTTCCACTATGAAGGATAAACTAATATATGGAATACTTCTCCAGAAGATATGAAAGTTAATAATTTTTATTAAAGTAAGTGTAAAACAAAATTAGTTAGGTTAATGTGTTTTACATTAATTTTATATCTAATTTTTCAAAAAACCATCTTCATTAATATATGAAAGATTCTTCTATCAATTAAAATCTAATAGTATATGACCTCAAATTAAATTATTAGACTCTAAACTCACAATCATAAATACACCTACTTTATAATTAAATCAGTCATATAATTATCAATCTTTATATATATATAAGCTAAGGCACTAGCATATTACTATATTTTAATATTATTAACAAGCATCTTAAATAATTCAAAACATTAGAATGTTAAATTTACCCGAATTATTAATCAATATGAAATTTATTAGGGTATTTAAATTGTATATATTCAATTCATTTAGGTTTATTCGAGATTTTACCATTTAATCTCATAATTTAAGGACGACTTGAATAAACATTCTATTTGGATAATATTATACAGTTAAATATTTAATTATATATTAATCTGTATTCATTTAAATATGGTATCTTAAACGGTAATATCTATAATTAATTATACTTCACAAAACAGTAAACTAAATGCTTACTAAAATATAAACTTTTTATTTTCAAGAACTCGAAAACACTTTTTTTTCATCAATATTTAAATTAATTTATTTATATAACGTTTTAATTATAAAATAAGGTTATCATTATAGTTTTGATAATGTAATCAAATTGGAGGAATTTATAGAGATTGCCTTAATAAAAATTAATTTACAAGATTGAATTACTATTTTTTAGATGTATTTTGATCTATAACAAAATATCTTAGAAGTTCTTGTTAATAATAGGTTTAATTATATAATTTCTTTCTATCTTTATTTTAAAATAACATAATTAGATTGTAAAAATATAAATTTTATTGAATTAATTCATTATTTTTATGCATACTTTCAAGTATTCTTAACAAATTTCCTAAATATCTACGGGTTATAATTATTAATCTATCGGTTATAAAAATTTAATCAATTATTAAGGTGTCATGAACACAAAATAATATTTTCTTTCAAATAATGTATTAAATTATAAAACATTTTGAAAATATTGTAGTATTCTATATAATGACATCCACTAAGCTCAATTTAATTAAAGTGTTAAAATCATACAAGTAAAAAGGTAAGCCTTTTAAGAATTTTACAAACAAAAAATGTAAGTATTAAATAATAAAATGTGGACGAGGTCAGAATCTTTTAGAAGTTAAAGGCACCTCATAAATTATTTTAAATTTAACCTAATTCTATATAGAACATTCATTTTTAGACGGAAGCAAACTTAGAGAAGTGTATAACTTCAATAATATATTAATATTTCTTAAATAAATTACTCACTTACCAAAATTAAAAGTCTTAAGTTAATAAATTATAATACTACATGTGAAAATGTTAAATTAAAATTAAGATGAATTAATGAGTTATACAAATTTTCTTATATCATTTATATAATTATTTACCTGATTATAAAAAATTTATGAATAAATAATTTTCATTTTATCTGAGTGTCTTCTTAATTCTAATTTAATTATTTGCTGATTTATAATTTTTTTTGACTCCTTTCCACAGATAGAATTCAGTTTTCTTTATCTTAAGTAGTTAGATATCCTTAAAATGTTAATTAAACTCAGTGAATCTTTTTAAGTATTTTCTGTGAAAGATTCACTTTTTTCTCTGTGTTATTTAGAGAATTATTATTATAATTCTGTAAAGTGCAAATTATTCACTAAAATAGCATCAATCTTAATTAAAAGAGACATCATAAAAAAAGTTATATGTTATTTATAATTATGCAAATAAGTTACATTTAAATTTTATTTTTATCTTTAATATGCAAAATAAAAGTCAATAATATAATACTTACTAATAAAAATGTAATTTGTGTTCTATAGTTCTTTATACTAATTACTTTACTCTTTTACCATAAAGTTTGATAAATTTTAAGATAAATTCCTTAAATTTAAGTTTCCTAAGTTTAAATCAATATCAGATATACCAAATAAATTCTATTCAAATAGAAGCATAATCATGATAGTTGGTATTAATGAGCTATTAAATTTCAAATTTTAATCAGTCTTAAATATGATATTATGTAGTGATTTTATTATAAAAACTCTTTTTTTGGGAAGAAAATGACAATATTTAAAAATCGTTTATTATTCTATATATACATTATTAATTGGTTAAGATATTGTAATATAATTTATGATTATTTGTTTTTTACTATTATATTTATATGATGAATTATATTTAGTATATAAATACAATTACACAATTATAAAGTAACTGGAAATTATAGGGTAAATTTAACTTATTATCTTTTAGTTTAAGAACTACAACGATTGATTGGAAATGAAAAATCCCTTGCCGTTTTAATGATTTAATAAAATTTATCTTATCATTTTACTATAGATATTTAGAGTAACCTTTATTGAAATACAAATTACTGATTTATCTAACTCTTTTTATTTTCTCAAATCAAGTAATAATCTACTATCTAAACGAACACATTAGAAGCCAGGAATTGTCGATAAAAAATTAAAAAATTAAAAGTAATACAAAGTTAAATTCACATTATCATTATAGAAATATATTCTTTCTGGCTTGCTGGTTAAAGATTTTAGCATTTCGTTAAAAAATTCAGAATTTGAATAAATAAACAATTATGTCGCTTTTTGACACCATGAAACATATTGCTATACTATAAAGATCAATCACCAAAGAATAGAAAATAATTTTATAAATCACAATTATACAAGAGTCAGGTGAGGACTCAAGTATAACTTTATATATTTATAATTATCAATGATACGATATAAAAAAACGAATGTTTGAACTTAATAAATCAAAACATATATTTAATGGGAAATTTAAAAAAAATTAATGATTTGAATGTATATATCCTAAAATTAAATTTTTAGATAATTAAAAAATTTCTAAATTGATCAATTTTTGTTTAGATTGATAATTTACATAATTCCACCAATTTATCGAGACTCATAACTTCTATAAATTCTTAACTAGTAAAATTTAAAAGAAATAAGATACAAAACTACCTACAAACCTTATATCATGGGAATCAACGTGGACACGCAATACAACACTGGGATCTACAAGCTATTGAAAATTAAATGTTTTTAAATTTCATGCTGTATAAATGGACTATCGCCATGAGTGACCTGCAATCTCAGAAATTGTTGTTTTTTTGTTCTAAATCCCCAATGCCCTCATAACCTACTAATACTTCTTAAACTATGTAAACAAGATACTTACCATGGTCAAGGGCATATGTTGAGAATAGCCATATAAATACTAATTTGTATAATAATGATCATTTTTAAGGATGAGAGAAGTAAAGTTTTCTACAGTAACTTTTGTAACTCCCTCAACTTTAATATTAATCTTAGTCATTTCATATTAGTCCATTGATGCTTATATTCACCCTGCTCGGCCATTAAAAGGTGGCAAACAATTTGTTTGCTTTGGTAAAATATTTTCAAGTTCAATGCATGATTCTAGCAAGGTCTAATCGAAATGAGACGTTTAGATAATTATAAAGCATGTGGAAAAGTAGATTAAAGCAGTATTTTAAGGTTGGAAAAATATGGAAATGTCGGCAGAGGTCAAGATCATTTTATATTGATCATGAAAACTGGAGAATGACCAAATATCTTTAGATTTTTATACATTTTAGTGTATTAGAAGTTTCTTGCTGAGTACCTTGATTACCGAATTTCCAGTGCAAGTTATTTCTTCGAACAAGACACGGTATTAGTTACATTTAGAGATATAGTAGTGCTGAAATTGACTAAGCTTTAATATTTCTCCGAATTCGATCCCATTACTATAAAATAAGGGATTTTTTTATTTTTTTTATAAAAAATTATAAAATAAATGTATAATCTTACATTTTTTGGGGGGTAAATATTGCCATTTAAACGGTTACAACCTTCTTTTAAGAATATCATTATATCAAAAATTCTCTTATTATAACCCTCTCTTTCATTCAATTTTTATGAAATTCAAATAGACGCCAAACATCAATTTAAAGTTTTGAAATCAGCGTAAGACAATATTTTTAATTTATAATTTAAATCTTATATCTTAATATCTAACCTCATTAGTACTTAATTAAATATTAAGGACGACAAAGAAACTTAACAGCTTAATAAGGCTTTTCATTTATGTTCATTATAAATTCTTTATAAAAATATTAAACTACCCCAAAGTTATTTACTATTGTTCATGACCTGCTTATTTTTGTAGAAACATTGTTTACACTTTATTTAAGATAATATCCTTCAGCATCATCTATATACTTAAACAATCCAAAAATAATATGAATATTTTTATTTGAAATGAAGATAATTGGTTATTTAAGTCCAAAAATTTCATAGAAGGGTGAATCTATTGTTCAAATAAATATATCAAAAAATGGATAATTAATTTAAATTATTAAATCTAAATAATGAAAGTACTTAAAATGAATGGGTTTTAAGAAGCAACATATTAGATAAATCTGTACTTTGGTATTGATTTGCAAAGCATTTTTTCATTGATAGTTTTAAATTAAATTTGAATATATATAAATATATATGTAAAGAATTTCTGAATATTAATAACAATCATATAAATAAGCCTCGTAGAAATATTAACTTAAAGCATAATTTTATCTTTTACTTTTTGTTCATATCTTAATCATTAAGTATGGAAATAGTATTCTATTAATATGATCATTATTAATTAATGAAATAATAAAGATCCCTTTATTAAATTATAAGCTAATTTATGTTTTATTTATACATTACTATCGTATTCTTATCTATCTCTAATATTTATAAGTCAAGAAAATGTTATTTATTTAAATGGTGTTGAATTCTATCCTAATTTTAATGTAATTCTTACTCTTTTTATTACATATTATCCATGATTCCTAATTACCTTTTTGATATCCCCTACTTTCTTTTACTCCACAAAATTCTTATGTGATATTCTGGTTTATTCATATTTTTACCTTGCCAAGCCATTTAAATATAATAGTAGTAGTAATCCATCTTATATTTTTAAATAAATACATATAATAATTATTTAATAATATAACCCCAAGCAATTAAATATTAATTAAACACAATTTTAATCTTTAATATGGAAATTATTAACATTATTATAGTTTTAAAGCAACAAATTATGCTTAATATAAGTGATATATTATATTAATTAGTTTCATACTAACTTCCCCATTCAATATTCTTTAAATAACTATATACACAATTAATTAAAATAATGTTTTTAGTAAATAATTTATCAAAATTATTAATATTACCAAGAAGAACAAACATGTTATAATTTATAGGTTTGAATAAAAAGGTTATTCTAAAACATTTAATGATTATTGTATTAACTTGTTAAAACAATAATATATTTATTAATAACAACTATGTATTAATGGGAAATTATAAATAAATTTAAAGAATAAAAATATATAAACTTAAGAAAAGTGTTTCTTTTTATTATTGCATGCGGGTTGTGCTTGTATTTTAAATATATCAATATACTCTTTTGTTTTTAGTTTTATTTATTGCTAATATATACTGTAAACGACAAGCAGCTCAATCGAGAGAGGTGTGAACTCTGATCCTCAGGAATATCAAGGACAAGGGCAACTACACATTGACATTAAGTCATTTAGTCAGAAACCTAATTCTGCTTTTAGAGCAACTACAACTATTGATTCTATCACTGGAAACTTAGTAATCAGCTGGACAGCAACTAAAGAAAGAAAAGGGTATATTAATATTCCAAAAAAAACTAATGCCATTTTTTAAATAATTTATGGACCCTATTTAATATGTATATATTGGCAATAAATAAAACTGTTTATTATATAGTAGAGATCTCTGAATAATTTTTATCTCTTTTTTAATTTCCCTTGCCTTGAGCAATTCACTTCTTCTGCTACTTTTTTGTTTTTCATAATTTTTTTCTTAACATATCTATATACGCATATTTGGCAATATTACTTTGAATAAATGTTATGAGGTACACTAGTCATAGAGGTGTAGTTGTTACTCCCTAAGATTGTGATAACTATGAATATTTAATACTTTTAAAGCATTGAAATATAAAAATAATTATTTATAAAAATATAATTGTTCATTTTTATAAATTATTCAAATAGCCTAGCTTTGAGCCAGGCTAGTAGATGTTTTTGTATTAATTAATAGTTGTTTGGAGTTTGCTTAAACCTATAACTTAGCTTTTCTGAAAGATTTCAAAATGATTATATATATAAATGGCCAATGCTTTTCTTCTAGTTCCATAGAGAATAGGCTGTCATAAAGTAGGTAGTTTACTTTAGATCGCTATTTCATTACCTATCTTGGAAGCTCTCTCAATACTCGACTTCAAAGAAATTATAATTAATGGTTTAACAAAAAAATTAAAAATAAATTAAGATTTTGTTGGGATCAATATTAACTTCAAAATATTTAATTCTTATTTGTTCAGACACATGATGATAAAATCCTCAGTCATATAATAGTCACAGAAGCAGAGGTAATAGAGCGAATTATTATTACCATCAATTTATGCCAATAATACAGAATATTTCCATATATATTGATCTTAGTTAGAGTTAGTTCTGATGGCAAGTATTTGTTAATTAAGTCTATTGTCGTCATGTCTAGTGGAGGTTTCCTCATTTAGTTAATAATCTTTTCTCTTTCTTCTCAAATGAAGCAATAATGAATATCTATTAAAAAGATATGATATTCATGGGTGATAATAGGTCTTTTATCATATAAATTTACTAATAAGTCACTTTTTATTGATGAGTACTTTGTTAGCATCTCTATATGCAATTCTGATCTTCTTTAGTACTTTTAAAGTTCCTCTGTGATTTCTAATTGCAGACAGGGTCATATGACTAGAGAGTCAGGGTAGATTTATGTAAAGGAAGCTTTTAATATAGAAGATCTTCTATAGCTCTTTCACTTTCAGTTTCTACTCTATTTTTGAGAATAATTGTTGAGTAATCAACCATAACAAAAGAAATTAAAGTTTTAATTCAAATTTATATAGTATCAAGTAAGTTAACTGAAATAATTCGTCGCAAGCAAAGCATTAGTTTGAGGTTAATCCTAAGAATTTTATGTTTTTTAATGAATGAGCTATATTCATCCCTCTTTTATGAATCAATGATTCCTTAGTTCAAGTCATATATGTAATCAAAGAGAAAACTATTTAAATTCCTGATAAATACATGATTTAGAGAAGCTTAGGGAGAGCAGTTAAATTATAAAAAAAAGAATTAGATCTATATATTATGATTCCATAAATTTATTTCTACAATGGGAAAAGAAATAAATATTTATTTAAGAATTGCCGACAATTAAAGCATCTCTTTAACAATTAATATCGAGATGATTTTAATAAGTTCCATGGACTTAACATTTCAAAATTATTAGTAATTCATACTTTAAATTCAAAATACTTCAGTAAAGAGAGAATTGAAAAAAAAGCTCATTGAGAGGAATGAGAAAATGGCCGTTTGCCATTAATAATATTCAAAACCCCAAAACCCCTTAATGAGGTTTATAAGTGCTTTGATTTGTAGGGAATTTGTTAGGGGTTGGGGTTATTAATAGGTTTTTATGTGAAATTTATAGTAAATGTATTTAATTTAATCACTCAAAATGCACTTTTGGATCATGTGGGAGAGGTCTGAAGTTTATTTTACTTAACCACAACTCTATCTTCTCTAATGTTATGTCTGATCTAGAGTTTGGTTTTAAGATTATTGATTCTGCCATTTATTTTAATGATTGAGATACTCTGGTTTTGTCTATAAATTACTTGATTCTTTACTTAGCATCTTTCTCACACCTTGTAGAGTAGTAATTAGAAAAAATTGTAGAATCGGCCAAATGTAAGAAATTTAAATATTCACATTATTTAGAACCGAGATATATAATAATTTCTTAACATTGTTATAATTAATAATTTGAACTTAAAATAATTTAGAATCATGCTTTATGTAAGCATTTGATTCAATAGCTTATAATTCATACTTTTTAATGTCTAACCACGAGTTCTTAAATCTTTATTTTCATCTACAAATTTAAATTGTTGGAATTCTTAGAAACCATTCTCTTTGTATATTTGTTTAGTTTGTAATATTTTTTAATTTTATTTATATTTATTTGGCGAGCTACCGTGAAAAAACAGAACGTGGTAGCTCGCCATTTATTTAATTTTAATATTATATGTTTGATTTTATTGTATTTTTTTATCATTAGTGGATTAATTTTGTTTGATTTTATAATTAATTAGTCCCTTATTGATGAATTTTCTTTGTTATTTATAGAATGATTATTAATTTTCAAATTAGTGATGTTTGTAAAAGAAAACCCATTTTTTTATTACTAGGCATAATATTGTTAAAATAGATAAAAATAGGAAATTTGAGAAATTAATAGTAATGTATTAGTTTAAATTAATTACAACTGTCATGAAATAGGAGTACCATTAATACTATTTGATTTAGATTTAAAAACGTTTTATTTAATTAAATATATATATTAAAAAGTGGTCAGGTGGTCAGGTGGTCAGGCCAGGGTTTTTGGTGGTCCACCGATACTATATCACAAATATGTGCGATTGATACTACCGAGGTGTAGATCACTCAAATGACGTTACCCCTCTTTACACCACTCCTCTATCTGACCACCGTCTCTGTGATCTCAAACGGCTGCGTTCTTATCTTTCTGATCGGCTTGGAATCTCGAATGGAGGAACCGGGCTACCATTTGCGCTGTTAAAGGGAATGTCTCCTCCCCGCTTTAAGACGGTATCTCGGATTGGCAGAGCAGGCATCTCGACTTAAAAGCATTAGCATCTTCGGGGTCCATCTTGCTAAAGGGCAGAGTGTTTGATGTTATGACTATGAAGCATCCCGTGTATTTGTATTCCACGCCGCCGTACTTCTGCTCTATGGCCATCCCTTCCCCCTCCATCAACCGTTTCATTCCTGCAATCCCCGACTAACCAAATACCTTAGGAAGATTGAGCTCGTTCGCGATTAGTATTTGTGGCTCGCCGGCCTTGTCTTGATTTATTGGTACGTGGAAATGCGAATTGGACTGTACGTATTGCTCGCACACGAATATCTCCTCCAGAATGCGAGTGATTTTAGTCTTACCCGTATTGGTGGCACCGTATATCCACATGCTGTGAATCTTACTGTTCTTGCGCCTTATTAAGAGCTCATACAGTGCATTGAGAATATGGAGGTAGCCGAGTGCTTGTAGGTCGGCATCCTTGGGGGACTGGCTTCATCTCCATTTTTCTTGAGATCGGCAATGTATTCTTGGAGAGATGTTATTATTGGTACCCTCTCTTTAATGGCGAAACCAAACTTCTGGATCACTTGATCGGCGTAGTTCATTGAGCTGTATGTCTTGGCAATTGCTACTAACTGGGACACATCGCCTGAATTCTTTCTAATGTACTCCTCCTTTGACTGTGCACCCCCTGAAAGCCTCTCGATCATGTAGTCATTGGTAACATCGACAGCGCCTTTAGATCCGCGGTTCTGCATTTATGATTCCTTCTCCCGCTTAGCATTCACTTATGCGATAAACTGCTCCTAATAGTGAGAGGGCCCGTATATTAGCTTTAGTCCATCCACTGCAGATGCGAACTGCTCGAATGAATGATGCCCGAGAAGCATCGTGATTAGTTCCAACTGTGCCATAATCGCCTTGCCCTTGCGCTTCTTCTCAGTGAAGAATTGCCTATTTGCTCCGGTGGAATCAGTCTTGAAGCGAATGCAGAGGTAGTAAATCTCATTGGAACGATCGGTGTAGACCTCGATGTGGCTGAAACCCGGAATCTTACTTGTCATCAAAGACTGGCACTGCTTCCAGAGGTCTTCGCTACCCTCGCTTTGTATCTGTAGGAAGAATTAGTGGCGGTTGTGAGACATGATTATTTTAATACTTACCGGGTCCTCCGCGCAGTTATAAGGTCACAGTGGCTCCTCATTCGATTAAACATTCGTCTCAGTGGTCTCCGGTATGTTGCCGTCATTTGAGTGATCTACACCTCGGTAGTATCAATCGCACATATTTGTAATATAGTATCGGTGGACCACCAAAAACCCTGGCCTGACCACCTGACCACCTGACCACTTTTTAATATATATATTTAATTAAATAAAACGTTTTTAAATCTAAATCAAATTAGTATTAATGGTACTCCTATTTCATGACAGTTGTAATTAATTTAAACTAATACATTACTATTAATTTCTCAAATTCCTATTTTTATCTATTTTAACAATAATAGATTTGGATTGTTTAAAATAGACTTTGATTTTATTTAACTTTATTAAGTTATTTAATTTATTTAAATTAAACCAATCAAATTATTTAAACCTTAAAAACATTTATTTTAACTGGTTGAATATGTAATATTTTAAAACTGTGATATTAAAACTATTAATCAAAGTCTATTTTAAACAATCCAAAATCTATTATTATGCCTAGTAATAAAAAAAATGGGTTTTCTTTTACAAACATCACTAATTTGAAAATTAATAATCATTCTATAAATAACAAAGAAAATTCATCAATAAGGGACTAATTAATTATAAAATCAAACAAAATTAATCCACTAATGATAAAAAAATACAATAAAATCAAACATATAATATTAAAATTAAATAAATGGCGAGCTACCACGTTCTGTTTTTTCACGGTAGCTCGCCAAATAAATATAAATAAAATTAAAAAATATTACAAACTAAACAAATATACAAAGAGAATGGTTTCTAAGAATTCCAACAATTTAAATTTGTAGATGAAAATAAAGATTTAAGAACTCGTGGTTAGACATTAAAAAGTATGAATTATAAGCTATTGAATCAAATGCTTACATAAAGCATGATTCTAAATTATTTTAAGTTCAAATTATTAATTATAACAATGTTAAGAAATTATTATATATCTCGGTTCTAAATAATGTGAATATTTAAATTTACATTTGGCCGATTCTACAATTTTTTCTAAATCATTCCGAGGCTTATCGCACTCTATTATTATTGCTGCTAAAGCCCACACATCCCATTGATAGTCTCCATCTCTCCAGTCTTCTCTTTCAGGATAATAGCCTGGAGTTCCCATAACACTTCCTAGCCTTGATACTTCTACCCTTAAAGCTCTGTTGAAGTCAATAATTGTCACTCTTACAGGTGAGAAGTTTATCATAATATTCTCTGGTTTCAAATCTCTATGAACAAAGCCTAACTTATGTAGCTCTTTTATACCTTGTAAGGTTTAAGTTGCTATCAAAGCAAGCTACTTTGATTCCTTTGATCAGTAATAAAATCTCTGAGGGTCATTTCATAGAATGGGAGTCTGAAAGAAACATGATCCTTCGCAAGGAGAACAGCATCTAGCATGATTAAGTAACTACACTCTTTAAACTTTGCTTGAGTGAGTACTTGATACTCATTTGTGAACTCCATCTAATATTTACCATCACTTAAGAGATAGTTGAAGAGATACACCTTGTATGCATACTGATGATCATTGATAACTTTCTTATCAAAGGAGTCTTCTAATATAAGGTAGCTTTAAAGTGAAGTGTCTAGGTCAACTTAGGCAAGAACTGGAATCTTTTTATATTGAATTTTAATCATAATCTTTGTGATTTCAGATGCTAGTAGGTTGCGTGATTTCCTCACATATTCTGAATCACAAGCTTGTTCGAGCTCTACCATTTTCGAAGATTCTCTTGATTTTCTTTTGTTAAGTAGCTTCAATTCATCTTCATGCTTTTCAATCTCTAAATCTTTCTTGTGAGCTTTTAAAAGATTTCCTTAAATCTCTAGTATGAGCATACTGCTTATGGCACTCGAAGCAATAATACTTTCCGTCGATTTTATCGTGCTTTAAGTATACTATTGGCTTGGCTTCTCTGCTCTTTCATATGCCTATACCAACTAGATTTATGAGCGAAGTCTCTCTCACACTTCTCACAAAAGTATACTTCTACTTCTTCAGTTAGTATAGGAATTTCATTAATACATTTCTCCTCCTCTCTGTCTCCCACACACTTGTTTGCCATTTATTTTCTATTATTAATTTCTATTTTAATAACAGAGACCTCAAGTGATAGCTCTGGTAGTTCTTTATGAGAGTTCATCTCACACCTACACACTTTTTATTGCTTTCAAAGGTAAGTCTCGTTTAGTTTGATGGAAGTGCTGTTGTTTATTTTTTAAAATGTTAGCGCTCATATTTAAATTTGAATTTAAAATTATAAAACTGCCTCTATAACTGAGAGCTTATATGAGAACTTTTCAAGCCTACAAGTTTCAAGAGAAGTTCTTAGAGTATTAGAGAAGAATTATGAGTGTTAAGAGACGATGCAGCTCTACATATGGGTGAGGAAGTAACCATTTTTACTTTCAATAATAA
>ARYC01007108.1:0-20969 GCA_000711775.1 Oxytricha trifallax
AAAAAAGCATTTATGTCGCTTTTAGGAAGCAAACAATTTTAAAGCGTCTTGATATTTTAGTTGTGCACTTGCTCATACTGTGCTTATAGAGTGGCAGAATCGTTTTATTTTATTTAGAATTGATTACTCAATTCGATCAACTATATCAGTATCATTTATTAAATTGTTCTATATAAGAACTGTCATAAATTTAACTAATAATGTTTTTGGGGTTTAAATAGGATTTAAATGAATAATAATCATTATAAGATTATTGGTTAAATAAAATAAAGGATGTGTGATGACTTACCTGATGCTTAAGGATTCTATTTTCTTGAATAAGTAGCGATATTTCCTTCTTCATTCTATTGTGCTCGTCTTTCTTCTTCAATCTACACTTATTATAATATATAGATTTAATTGGTAAAGGGGTTTTGGGGTAAACTAGATTTATATAAATTAGTGCTACTTCTTAGCAGATTTTCTGTTTTGAATGAGCCTATGATAAAATTAAATTGATTGGTGCATTCAAAACCCCAAAACCCCTTAATGAGGTTTATAAGTGCTTTGATTTGTAGGGAATTTGTTAGGGGTTGGGGTTATTAATTAAAGCGAGACAAAAATAGCAAGCTTTTGGGGTCTATTTATGATGAAGATTATATAGATTTAGTGTATAAACTGCGATATGGAGTTGATATATACAGTGAATAAATCAAACCAGTACTAAACTATAAGTCTATTGCTCTACTCATAAAGCGAAGTCAGTCAACTGTTCGTTCCCACTGTCTTATAGCACTATAATTAAAGAAATAGTAGCTAAATTCTTAGCCTAAGAGGTAGTCAAAGTTTCTATAGAAGCATATTGACTATCTTATTAATGATAAAACTTTGAAGTATTGGGCTCACTTCTCTTTAGACCAACGACCTACTATGTTTCATCGCCAGTTCCCTGAGTTGAAGATCTCTGCTTAGTCTATAGCCAACATCTATAAACGAAATGGTATTTCTTACAAAGGTGTTAATCGTATCAAGAGAGTGATTGATTTCACTCTGCCATTTTACAACAATAACCAAAATATATTTATAATTAAATGCAGAGAGCTATTAATAATAATATTAAGTTTATACATGCTGACGAGGCTGTGTTTACCTCCAACACTTTTATCTAGAAATCTTGGTATAAGAGGCATAGTAATATAGAAGTATATGACTAGAAAGTCAAGGTATAAAAAATGGCAATTCTAGGAGGTATTAGCGAGGATGCTGGTTTAGAAACTTATCTTATTCATCCTCGCTCTATTAAGACAGAGCAGTATATTAAGTTCTTAGAGCAGCTGAGAGAGAAGGACCCTGAATAAGAGATTATACTATTCGTTGATAATCTTTCTGTTCATAAGACCAAAGAAAAAAGGAAGAGTTATGAACAACTAAAAATAACGCCAGTGTTCAACGTACCTTACAGTCCATAGTTTAATGGAATTGAGTTCTACTGGGGTATATTAAAAGGCCATTACAAGAAACTGCTGTTATACCACTTGATGCATGACCTACCTATCGATACAGTAGACTTTATTAAAATTCAGCGAAGAGAGTAGATAATTTATTGGCTTAAAAGTGTGCGAAAGAAGGGAGAATGAATGTATATAAATAAGTGTTGTAGTTAAGTTAATGAATATATAAGTCACATTTAAAATTCTTTAGAGGGAGCTGGCTTCTATTTCTTTTCTTCTACTTCTTGCTTCCCTCCTCAAAAGTTTCTTCTCTTGCTGCCAGCTCCAGCATCTATATTCATTGACTCTGAAGGCTAAATATTTGAATAAAGTCTCTTGCTAACTTCATACTTTGTCTGCGACTTTCGCTCTCTATGAAGCTTGCTCTATTCCTTCATCAAGAAGATGCCAGAACCAGATTTTTCTAAAGAGTTAAGCTTGAAATCTTACTTGAAATATAAGGGTGCTTCTGCAGCTCTGATAGCCAGCTCTCACTTATCTTGATCCCTTATTCATCCTGATCTTCTGAAGAGATGCTGTACCTTTTCATATGAGATTCTTGAATAATTTCTTTCAAGTAATCACCTTTGATAGTTGCAAGTATGCCAAAGAAATAGTTTCTTTCAAGAAGTTTACTTGACAACTGCTTCTTTGTAGGCAGGTACAACGAACTCTGGGTCATTCATTGCATCATCACATAAATTAGTCACAGAGATTTCAGGATAGTTTGGAATCTCTGCAAACTTTACATCTTAAGTTTTCAATGCTTTCTTCTCTTCGCAGAGTATCGCTCTTAAAAATGAAATTTTAGTAACTTCCATCGTTGGCAGGAACAAACCAACTACATAATCAAGATTAGTTACTATGAGTTCATTACCTTGATGCACCAGGTAGCAGTGCAAATCCTCCTTGCCTCTAAATCTTTGAATCAATTCTTGTGCTTGCACTCTATTCATTGCATCATTCATTGACTCCATCTTGTTTACAGATCTAAGAAATAAAATTCAAATTTAAGTATATTGATTTCAATAATATACCTCTGTAAAACTTACTATTAAATATGGACATCCTATAGGAGATCAACCTATAAGAAGGATATGGAGAAGGTTTTGAGAACTGGTCTCAAACTTGAGAGATTGATATCAATTTCTACTGTCATAGTTCCATATTTTTAATTTAAATTGGTACGTACTTAATTAGGAGCAGCTCCTAAAAGGCTAGTACTTAATTAGAAGCATTATTAAAGCTAGTACTTAATTAGGAGCACCATAATTTTAATCATAAAAACAAAAAATACCTCCTAAAGCAGTACATACTTAATTAGGTGAACCTCCTAAATCGGTACGTACTATAATCAACTTATTATTGAAAGTAAAAATGGTTACTTCCTCACCCATATTTAGAGCTGATCCTCTCTTAACACTCATAAATCTTCGCTAATACTCTAAGAACTTCCCTTGAAACTTGTAGGCTTGCAAAGCTCTCATATAAGCTATCAGTTATAGAGGCAGTTTTATAATTTTAAATTCAAATTTAAATATGAGCGCTAACATTTTAAGAAAAACAACAGCACTTCCATAAAACTAAATGAGACTTACCTTTGGGAGCAATAAAAAGTGTGATAGCTGCGAGATGAACTCTCATAAGGAACTACCAGAGCTATCACTTGATGTCTCTGTTATTAAAATTGAAATTAATAATAGAAAATTAATGGCAAACAAGTGTGTGGGAGACAGAGAGGAGGAGAAAGGTATTAATGAAATTCCTATACAAACTGAAGAAGTTGAAGTCTATTTTTGTGAGTTATGTGAGAGAGATTTTGCTCATAAATCAAGCTGGTACAGACACATGAAGGAGCATAGAGAAGCAAAGCCCACTGTATACTTAAAGCATGATAAAATAGATGGAAAGTATGACTGCTTTGAGTGCCATAAGCAATACTCTCATACAAGAGACTTAAAGAAGCATCTATTAAAAGCTCACAAGAAAGATATAGAAGTTGAGAATCATGAAGTTGAGCTGAAGCTTCTAAACAAAAGAAAAGCGAGGGAATATTCTAAGGTCGTAGTACCTGAATAAGCTAGAGAGTTAGAGTACGTTAAGAAGGCACGCAACCAACTGACCTCTGAAATAACAAAAATTATGATCAAGATTCAATACAAGAAAATACCGGTTCTTGCTTAAATTGACCTAGACACTTCTCTTTAAAGCTACCTTATAATAGAAGACTCTTTGATAAGAAAGTTATTTATGATCATCAATACGCATACAAGGTGTATCCCTTCAACTATCTCTTAAGTGATGATAAATATCAGATGGAGTTTACAAATGAGTATCAAGTACTCACTTAAGCTAAGTTTAAAGAGTGTAGTTACTTAATCAAGCTAGATGCTGTTCTTCTTGCCAAGGATCATGTGGCTCTCAGACTCCCACTCTATGAAATGACCCTCAGAGATTTTATTACTGATCAAAGGAATCATAAGTAGCTTGCTTTGATAGCAACCTAAACCTTACAAGGTATAAAAGAGTTACATAAGTTAGGCTTTGTTCATAGAGATTTGAAGCCTGAGAATATTATGATAAACTTCTCACCTGTAAGAGTGGCAATTATTGACTTCAACAGAGCATTAAGGGTGGAAGTATCAAGGCTAGGAAGTGTTATGGGAACTCCAGGCTATTATCCTGAAAGAGAAGACTGGAGAGATGGAGATTTTTAATGGGATGTGTGGGCTTTAGCAGCAATAATAATAGAGTGCGATATGCCTCGCAACGATTACTACTCTACTAGGTGTGAGAAAGATGCTAAGCAAAGAATCAAGTAATTTATAGACAAAACCAGAGTCTCTCAATCATTAAAATAAATGGCAGAATCAATAATATTAAAACCAAACTCTAGATCAGACATAATATTAGAGCAGATAGAGTTGTGGTTAAGTAAGATAAACTTCAGACCACTCCCACATGATCCTAAAGTGCATTTTGAGTGATTAAATTAAATAAATTTACTATAAATTTCACATTAAAACCTATTAATAACCCCAACCCCTAACAAATTCCCTACAAATCAAAGCACTTATAAACCTCATTAAGGGGTTTTGGGGTTTTGATTGTCATATTGATATTTATATTTAAGATTAATCTAAATTACTTAAAACATACCTTAAATATCTTATGATAAGGATGGATATGATCATAATTTCATGAAAATTTTAATTACCTTTTTTGGCGTTTTACTTGAGAATTTTCGTTCTCACAACTATCATCATCATCTTCCCCTTCTAGAGAATCCTCAGTCACGCTAAAAATAAATTCAAGTTTTTGGGTTATAATATAAAATTTGAAACTTTTAAATAAAAATTATTAGGTTATTTTAATTTCTTTAGTTTCTTAATGAAATATATTACAATTCTTTTTAGAATTGTTCATAAAAAGCTACGAATTAACATGCATTTAATGCTAAAATATACTTATATATCGCTCTAGTTGTGGTTGATAAGATTTTACAGTTCATTAGGTGAGAGCGAATGGCCAAGTGAGCTCATTAATTTCATTGCAGTTTATGAGTTATTTTTCATCATTATCTCTTTCCTCAGTTCATCCACGAAAACTCCATTAATATTCCTTAATTTTAAATGCCTAAAAATAATTACCGGTATTTTTAGAAGATAAATAAAAAGGGAAAATCCTTTTTCCGATAAGTTAGAAGGAATCTTAATTTTTATTTGTAGTATTAGTGGAAGAAGCAGTACATAAATATTATAAAGGGGGGGGGGGATTTGTCTGGTTTTGAGGAATTCGTATGCCCTTTAAATTTAAATTTAAACAAATTTTATATAAATTTCAAAATTAAATTATTTATTTAAAATATTCAGATTCATTAAGGGGAAGTACCAAACAATTTTTAAGAGATAAAAACAAGTTAATTATAAATTTATGTCTTAAATCGTATAATTAGATAAAAATGATAGCAGAAAAATCAAAAGATGTGTAGGAAAAATAGTTAAATAAAATGACATCGGTTATATTTGTAGATTTAATAAAATCAAAATTCAACTATAGTAGTTGAAAGAATAAAAAAAAGACACTTAAGAAACTTCTTTAAAATTTAATTTTTTATCATAAAATATTCCAGGGATCTTTCATCTCCCCTAATTATAATATCAACCCGAAAAAGTGATAAAATATGAATACTTTTTCAACTCAATTTTAATAAAAAATTAAATTACTGACTAGGTTGTGACTGACATCATCTTAAACCTCCTCAGTGTGTGGAGAGTGGCACTTTGTTGACATTGACCTGGCTTTCATTATGTTAAGCTCATTGTTCATTTCAGTGTTTAATTTAAATAATTTACACATTTTTAATGCAAGAAGATTTTTATCTACTATATTTCTGATTAATTAATAGAATCTGTTTTTGTTGAGGATTGTATTAGCTTCTGAATCAGTGGAAGAATTTTATGAATTTAAAGTCTGAGTTTAATTGCAAGTTTATTCAGTCTCAAGCATGTTTACTTAAGCTTTTATTTAGAGATCTTTGATGAAAGAATTTTAATATTACCAAATTTATAAATATTTATATATATATAAATAATTAAATAAATATAAAATGTTAAGATTTTTTAAAATGAAATTAATCATTTAATTGTATTTATTGAAAATAATTATAAATTTAAGAAGCCAATATTGAAATAAATTAAAAAATTTAAATAATTTTTGAAATAATTTATAAAACATTAATATTATAAAGTTAATAGTGAAGTCAGTTTAAATAATCAAAATTTTAGATACTAGTTTTATTATAAAGTAGATTTTAACAAAATAATCTTAGAGACTACTGTGTAACTTTGATATTATTGAATTACTATAATTTGCCAAATTGCATCATATTCATTAACTCAATAATATAAAAAATAAATATTAATAGAATCTCAAATTTTATTAAATTTCAATATTATATTTTTTATACAATAAAGTTAAATAAACTCTGTATTTGACTTGTTTTCATTTGATTCGCAATTTACTCGCATTACTATATAAATATAGTCATTTTTACTCACAATTTTACAATAAATTATGTTTTCTCTCTTTTATAGGCATTGAAATTGAATTTTCAAGAAATTAATAAACAATATAAGTTTTTAGGAGTAAAACATGGATATAGAGTCGACAAGTCTCGCAGCATTAATGATCACGAATGCGGTCGTGCTCTCGGGTTTCTTTGTGTTCTACGCTTTCTTCTACAGGTGGGATAACAAAACATATGATGATCTTGCTGAAAATGTGAATGGCAGGTACAGCAAGGCAGGATTGAGAGCATTAAAATTATAATCTTACAATTAGAAATAGTAGTTTATACTTCATTAATAGTCAAAGAAAATATTTTGTTCTTAATGATCAATATATATAAAAATCAAGGCAGGTGGTGGAGGCCTTGGAGGAATTCCAGTTGGAGGAGTTGATGGTGAAATATTTATGGGGGATGATGCTTCAAACATAGAAAGTCTCCTCGGTAAAGATGATGCTTCTATACAATCAATATAAAATTAGATCAATTAAAATAAATTCATTTGAGAAATAAAATATAATTACATTTTTTTATATGAATACATGCAGAGTGGCGCTTAAAAGAGCATTGGAATAGGCAGAAATTAATTAAACTCTGAATTAGATATAACTTTAATACCCTCTCGCATCCCAGGGCCATTTGGAGGAGGCTCTTTTTACTCTAGACGTAACAGTATTATGACAAACGATAGAATTGCTTCACTTGTGAATTTCGGCATTTCAGGAGGCGGCAGTAGATACCCTTAATCAGGTAAATTTTTTGGAAATTAATATCACGTATTAATTATCTCTACTTATAGACTATAACTTCATATAAGAGGACGAAGGGGACGACAAATAAGATAATGATGGAGAAGCTTAACTAATTGTTGAAAGACCTCGTAGTTGGGCTCATTTATTCTAAACTTTATATTCTGTTGATGAATATAAACTGTTCAAACTATAGAATGCGGATGGATATTTTTACCTACTTTTTCTTAAGTACTCAGCTGGTCTATTCTCAATCAGTAATCACACATTTTAAATTGTTAAACACTCCCTTTTATAGTGTCATTCTTTTCTCTCTTGATATTGCTTCCAAGTTACACAGTTTTACATGACTCAAAGTTCAATTATTTAGTTTCTGACATAAAAAATCTAGATAAGTACACACTCTCAGATTCCCTCTAGAATCCCTAGGTTGTTATGGTTGTTGTAATTTTCACTATTTTGTTCACAGTTTTGGCCTATTTTATGATAATAAAGTTCTCACAAAGAATGAGCGACTTTCAATTTGTGCCCTAGATATAGTTCGTTGACAATTTTGCAGCTATGCATTCAGTTATGATAAGAGGAATTAATAAGAAAATAGGAGTGTAACACGCAAATGAAATGATAAGAAAGGTTTTTGACGAAAGATTTCCAAATAAAGTAGTGCAAGTTTAAACTATTAGAAACACTGACAACGTTTAAAATTTGTTCAGTAGGAGGCAAATTTATCAGAAAAAGTATAAATATTACAGAGGGTAGAATTCTTTACAAGGTTTCAAAGACATGATAATAAGAGGCTCTAGATTGAAATGCAATAGATAGATTGTTGATGCTGAAGCTTACTATGAAAAGAAACTTGAACTAATCGAGGCGTAATGGCAAACGATATAAGAATTAGCAACAAGTGAAAATATAGGAGTCGCATTTGTTTCTTTCAAAGAGAAAGACTGTGTGGTTTCAACTATCGATGAAATTGATATTGTGCAAACGAAACTTGTAGGAAAGCCTCATTATGAAAAACTTCACATTTAAAATTGGGAAGTAGAGCAAGCCTATCCTGCTAGCGACATTATTTGGACATAAATGAACAAAGGAAAAACAAGACCTTATGTAATAAGATTCTTGCTCTCTTTCTTACCGACAATTCTCTCTGTTCTTACTATTGGTTGTCTAGTATATATTGATAATAGTTTCAGATATGAAACACTAACAGCACTTTCTGTCTTCAATAAGTACCTTATATCGATGGTTATATGCATCTTTAATTACTACCTTTTGCCTTACATAATCTTTAAGATCGTTCAAATAGAGAGAAATGAGCTAAAATCAGCTAAAGAATAGAGTTATGTCTCTAAAAACATAATTTTAATGATACTAAATTCTTTGCTTTTACCTTATATAATTGGAGCAATCTTTACTTTCAAAGATAGCAATCATCATTCAATAACTGATGCTGGCTAAGAAACACCAAAAATACCTAAAAATGTCATCACATAAAGTGATTCAGATTTCCCATCTCCATCTAGAGCAACTTTTAAATTATTTGAAAGTTTGACATCAGGATTAATGACTCTTTTCACAAGCTAGCTTGATAACGAAATCAATGAATTCATGGCCAGATGTATCTCTAATACACATGAATTCTTCATGAGATTCATTCTTCAAGTTTTGATGATTGCCATTCTATGGTAAATCTTTTTTAAGCCAAGATAAATCATAAAGAGCTTTCATGAAATGCTTACTGCAGGTTAAAAATACAAATTTAAGGTAAGTTAATCATTATTTTTTAAATTATTCTTAATTTTTATCTTTATAGCACTGGTTCTATGACATTGGCTTCAGAAATGCAATCGCAGTTTCTTTGTTTATTTTCACTCTGTTTTTCTCAATAACAATCCCATTAATACTGCCTATTGCTTCACTAATCTTTTTCTTGCTTGTAAGATATCTTATCTCTATAATATTTTATCTTTATTTTAGTACTATGTTGACAAGTATAATTTGATCTACATCTATCCAATTGATTTTGAATCAAAGGGACTTTACAGAAGATCGTTAATAATTTACTCATAAAAAGTTTAAGATAATAAATATATCTCAAAATTTGTTTAATTAGGATTTATATTATTATAATGCCAATATATTTTGATTAATATATAACTCAATTATGGGTATTTTATTGTTCTAGCTAGAAATGTTCATTATAAGTGGGAGTGTATTGAGCAAACGAATTAATATTTATCTGTTTGCATTCTTAGTAATCTAATCGATGGTTGTTTTCACTGTCTTTGAATTTATCCGCAAGCCCTGGGAAGGCAAAGAGCATGCAGCTTTAAGATGATTTATTTTAAGCAATAGTTATAACATTGAAAAATTCATATTAATAATATACAGCTACCATTGCACTTCAACAATAAGCAAATAATTTGCTAGATTCAATAAGCTCTTATAACACAGATTTCTTGGAAAGTAAGCAATTTGGAGATGACTAAAGCAACATTGATTAGAAATTTTATGTTAATATTGCTCATTTATTAATTAAAGCCTGATAATTGGATTTTTATATCAAATATATCAATTTATTGATGGTGTAAATCCATCAGACAAGGCAAATCAGAAAAAACAAAATCAACAATAATAAGTTGATAATTACAATGCCTCGAACGAGAAGATGTTGATACTTAAAAGTGCTTATGAAAATCCACTGGACATTTATTTCCTACAAGAACAGGAAAATCGAGTGTTCCAAGGTGTCGATGAGGAGTTGATGGGAGTAAATTTATTGAGTCCCAAGGATTCTAATAGTGCACTCAAATCATCTTCGAGAGGAGCTATGACCGCAGGAAACAATAATAATGGGTATTAGGGACCTTATAATGGGCATTAGATTGGGTCTACAGATATGCATATATTAAATAACGAATTGTATAGAATTAGTTCTCTATAACTCTATAAAAATTCTTACACGATAGCTTTTCTAACAATTATAAAAGAGCATTTTTATATAGATATGATAAGAGGTGGAAATGGATTTAATTATTTCCCAGATACAATTCAAGACAACCAATCTTTATTGGATTAAAATCAATTCTTGTTAGATGAGCTCGATGGAAACTCCTCTTCTAATAATTAAAATTTCAACAATTTCTAGTACAACGGCAGCATCATCTCGAATAATAATTAAAAAGACACCAGATTAAGTGAATTCAGTAAGAGAGTTATGAAGACACCAGTTCTTAACAGATTAGGATCAACTGGAATTAATTATAAATTAAAAGGAAATTTTTAATTATTATAAACTTACCCCTCCCTTATATACCTCATTTGCACTTAAATAAAAAACCTAAATTTATTCAACAAATATGCTTATTCCCTAAAATGAATTTATTTTTTTTTATTTTATATTGTAGGAATACATTCAAAACTGAGAAATTATTTATAATTGAATTATTAATATATCAAAATCTTGGCAGTTAAAGTTGGCCAATTTAAACGATCTAGGGCTCATTCGATAGAGAATTCAAAATTAGCTGGACTTTGTTATTGGCGGTACTATTTTATCGCATCCCTGGAGCGAGATAACTTGACTTTAATTAAACACCTCTAAATTCATTAAATTGTACCCTCACATTAAAGTCGAGTTATCTCGCTCCAGGGATGCGATAAAATAGTACCGCCAATAACAAAGTCCAGCTAATTTTGAATTCTCTATCGAATGAGCCCTAGATCGTTCAAATTGGTCAACTTTAACTGCCAAGATTTTGATATATTAATAATTCAATTATAAATAATTTCTCAATTTTGAATGTATTCCTACAATAGTATTAAAAAGCATTTCATTTCATTTATTGGTTTATGTATAAATATACTGGAATGTAAAACATGTAATTTAACCTGGACGAAAACTCTATAAGACAAGGATCTATGGATAAATTCAGAAGAGAAAGTACAAAAACTCAGCAATAAAATAAGCATAAAACTAACTTGAGGGGGTCCCCACTCAGAGGCGGAGATGTCAATAATTGATCTATAATTAATTGTTTATTTTATCTTAATATGTTTTACTTTAAAAATAGTATGTTTACTGACTGCATCTCATTTGCCGAATATAATTTTTATAATCTTTAAAAAATCAAATGAAAATCCTTAAAATTAATTAATTAAATCATAAAATCTAATAAATTTCAAGGTTTGTGATTGCAAAATTATCATTTCCTCCAAGATATTGCATATCAATATTTGCTTCATTTGTTGATTCAAAACTGAGGCCAAGTGTTGCAGTATTAAAAATTAATAATAAAAAATAATAATATTAAAATGAATTATCATGATTTTTATAAAAATTTCTTAATAAATGTATTTGTCTGTTTATGAAACTCATTAAATATCTGGATATCTTTAAACAATCCAACTGTCATTAATAGTTTGTCATCTACTTACAGAAGAGGGCTGATAATTGAGTTAATCATAAATTAAATTTAAATTCTAAATAAAATTTGATAACTAATATATTTAATTTAAATAGTTATTTAAATAATTCCATTGTCAAAAGTTGTCATCTCAGGTTTCAATTAATGTCTTGAGTTATTTGTAATTGAAAATATCTCCAATTAATTTTCCACAAGATTCTGATACACCCCAAAAGTATAGTACATTTACTTTTAATTTGACTTTTCTTAATCTTAAATGGCTATATTTGTTTAAATTAAGATCAAAATCCTTGCATTAGGCTTAAGAAATATCTAATTAAGCTAATTTTTAGTAACTTATTGGGAATATTCTTAAAATTCTTGAGATTTTTAGAAATTTGGATTTAAGTCAGTTTCATCAGCTATAAATGAAATGGATTGTGTTATATTATCTTAGTTAAAGCCTATTATTTCCTAAAGAAACTTTAAATCATTACCGTTTTGAGAAACTACTCTAGACCTATTAAAACCTATAGATTTATCAATTTGATTAATTTATTTCTGATAGTGAGTGATTTACTCTTATATTTAAGAATTTTCTTGCCTCATTCTGTATTTTTCAACTAATTAATGGGCCTCCGTGCTTTTCATATCAATTTAATTATTTGATTGGAGTTTTTGAATTTCTTAATCGTTTTGACTTATAGAGTTTAAGTCCCCCATTATATTTACCAGTCTACCAATGTAGCTCATTTTCTTTGCTCTCACTAAAAGTAACTAGTTTTGAAATTAAGCCAATGTATCACGATATGGCTTAGATTTCATGAGATTTTTGTCTTATGATATTTATGTGTAGAGTGATATCATCTCATCAAAGTCTCTCTCTTCCTTATCTTGTGAAATGCTTTATGGAATAGGTTCATTTATTCCAGATTAATCATTATTTGAAGAAATATCTTATCCTGATGCGATTTAGGATTCTTAATTAGGTGGATGAGGTAAATCATTTTCAATTTAATTATTTATATGAGATTATTATGTCGAAATAGTGGTTAGTAGAGGAGACTACTGATTTTAGCTTACAGTTTCCATTTTAAATTGAGTTAATAGTTTTTAAATTTGAATATTATACTATAATTAATTAGAGATTAACACATAGTATAGTATAGTAGATTTAAAGTTAAAGATTCAAGTTTAAATTAAATAGTGATATCTTGGGATGCAATATCTCTCTAATAAAATTAAATAGTTCTGTATAGAAAATCACGAATTGTCTTATAAAATCTAAAATTGTGCAAAGTCTGATCATTTTCTAAGAAGCATGGCTTCTCTGGCTGGACCTGTACCAATCCAAGTAATTGGGATGCCAAGCTCTTTCTCAGTGAATTTAACATTTTAAAATTAAATTTAAAAATTATTATTTTATAAACATAATCTTGAGCGTTTCTTGGGAGCTTTTCGAATTCAGTGATGTTTGAAATGTCCTCTTCCCATCCGTCTAGCTCAACAAACTTAACTTGACATTTTCCAAGATCATCAAGTGATGCTGGCATCTCACCATCTAGTCTTCTTCCATTAAGTTCGTAATATACAATTATGTTTTTTATGGCTTTATTTGATAAATTTGGCTTTGTATTCTGCCATTCTTGCTTCATATTAGCATGATTTAACTTTTAGAATTTTTTATGAATGAGTAGCAATCTTGATCTTCTTGATTCCAGTTAAGACATCTAGCTTAGTCATGTTAATTGAAGTCAAACCATTCAATTTATGAGAGAACTTAACAACGTTCAAATCTAGCCATCCGCATCTTCTTGGTCTGCCAGTTGTTGCACCAAATTCATGACCTACTTTCTGTAAGCGAGCTCCGATTTCTTCAGTTAGCTCAGATGGGAAGGGACCCCCTCCTACTCTGGTAAATTAAAAAAGTAAAACAATGCTTCACAAACTATTCAAATATTAAGAAGTTTAGTGTAAGCCTTCATGATTCCAATGTTTGTTTCAAGAACGCTTGGTGGTACTCCAAGACCGGTGATCACACCTCCGACTGTAGTGGAGGAAGATGTTATATATGGATAAGTACCGAATTCAATATCTAGCATAGTTGCATTAGCACCCTCAGCAATAATTCTTTTCTTTGGATCTTGAAGTGTTTTGTGCAAGTAAACCTATCTTCAACTGAGAATAGATATAGGCTACATTTATGATTCATAAGCTAATGTATTGTCTTAATTATTTAAAGGATTTCAATAAGTATATTGGATTGAATCTACGATCATATTACCCTTTTAAATTCTCTCGTTTAATTGCTTTAACTCATCCAATTCGTGTCTGGCTTCTTTCTCAAAACCACCCTCAATATGGAATTAGTGTGCAGCTCTCTTAATGAAAGTCCAATACTTTTCCTCAAACTGTTTCCAATCTCTAAGGTCGCCTACTCTCAAACCAATTCTGAGGGCTTTTGAAGCATATGTTGGACCAATACCTCTCTTTGTGGTGCCAATAGTAAAATAAAATGAGTTATGTAATATTCGATTGATTGTACTAATACGTAATAGGTAATTTTTTAATAGCACTTCCTCCCTTGGATTTCTCAATGTTGCCATCTGCTTCAATCTGAATGTTACTAACAATGTGAGCTCTATCTGAAATTAAAAGACGATTCTTGTAGTCAATGCCATTTTTGTCTAGCTATTATAGCTCTTCGAATAAAGTTGGGATGTGCATAATTTATCATAAATTTATCTTAGAAGTAAACTTGATCAAATGCTTATTAATTATATCTATAAATTGCACAACAACTCCATTACCAAGGACATTTACACATTTTTAATAGAGAATACCACATGGCAAGAGATGGAAGGCATATTTGTGACCATCAGCGACCACAGTATGTCCAGCGTTTGCGCCTCCATTGAATCTTGCGCATACATCATAGTCCTTAGCCAGTATGTCGACGAGCTTACCCTTACCTTCGTCACCCCATTAAGTTCCTAGGACAACAGCAAATCTACTGTTCAAACCTGTCTTGCAGGCTGTAGCGAAGCTTCTTTGTGATATCTTTGATATTGCTTCAAATAAAACATTATCAAATTAACAATATAAAGCTGATAAAGCAGTATTGAAATAAAGCATTAATTATGCATTAAAATTCTACATAATTAAGCAATAACATTTTTATCTTTAATA
The DNA here is from genome assembly GCA_000711775.1 of Oxytricha trifallax. Lineage (NCBI taxonomy): Eukaryota > Ciliophora > Spirotrichea > Sporadotrichida > Oxytrichidae > Oxytricha > Oxytricha trifallax. The sequence goes on from ARYC01007108.1 coordinate 14,885, forward strand.
ATTTGCGATTTGAGAAGTGTAGTATATTTGTTAATAAAATTAAACAACTATATCCTCATAGAGAAATAATGATTTTTATATGGGCTATATTCTGGTAAATTCTCTCTAAATTAATCGTTTTTCGACAGATAAATAAAAGATATAATTTTAGATAAGAAATTAAGTTTTAATCTGAAATATCATCAACTTGAGTCTAATAATTATTAAAGTCTTGTAGTAAAATGTAGATCTTATGTCTTCTTGAGAAAAATCTAAAGTATATCCTCATTTTATATTAAGGTTTCTTTAGTTAGGTTATTGAAGTTCTTATTTCTAGGTGTCCTTATCAAAATGCTCTGGATTTTGCAATTATTTTACCAATTCCATGAGATTCTTATCAATTTCATTTAGCTCTTTGTTTTCAGTACGAATTACATGCTTTTAAGTATCGTTTTCTGAGTTATTTTCTTGATTATTAATTTCACCAGTGGCATAGATAAACGAGTCGCTTTCACCTCCGTATAATGAACCTAAATTCTTTGCAGTCATATACTCAGTAGGAGAGCCTCCAGTACCGTCACCCCCATAATTTCTCCCAAAATTGAATGCACTAGCAGTACCTCCATAGGCGCTTTTGAACTCTGCAGTATCATTGTTACTACCTTCTGATTTTGATGATTGATTCGCTCCCTATAATAAATAACCAGAGGAGTGTATTCTACTGTTCCCTATGTATTGATGTTGCTAAGAACTGCTCATATCCCTATTGAACTTCGTTAGCTTATTCGAGAAGTTGTCACTCTTCTGTTAATTTACAATTAAGTCTCTGTTGTAACCTAGTGGAGGCTTCGTTTAGTAATTTTAAACATTTTAATGATTGAAAGTTTGCATTTCATTGGGTTGTTCATGCTGCTGCAATTGGCCTGAAAGTGAGATTGCTGAATTTGAAGGATTGTTACTGCCATTAATCAATTAACAAGTATTAGATCTTAGTAGTGGACATTAATTAGCTAGATTATTGTTTAAATGTGGCCTCAGAAATTTGAAAACATTATCTTGAGACTGATTTTAGGTTTAAGATGCTTCTACAAATTTTGTCGGCTGATGAGCTTATTAGGTTTAGAGGTTTGATGTTTAGGAATTATTTTGCTATTCTTTGAACATATCTATATTGCTTTCTTACTATTTTATTGTTTGCAAGCTTTGTTTTTACTCTTCCTTATCAGATAAGATTTCTTGGTTTGTATATTATTTTGTTTATTTAAAATTCGATTTATTATGAATAAATATAATACTTTTAAATTTAAATTAGTATTCATGTTGACATTAACAAAGAAAGGAGTTTAATGGTTGATTAAGCTGCAAGTCTCAGCTTTTTTCTGCTAACATTTCTCAATTTGATTGGCTGGTAATAATTATTTTTGTGGTACATAGGCAGCTACAGGTCTCTCTTAGTTAAACCCTCGCATTATGCACTTCTCATAGTTTACTTATTAGTTAGCACAACTCTCTGGGTTTATTGCTGTAGAAATATAATTTGAAATTTCAGATAGATTTAATCAGTTTTACATAAATATCTAGAAAAATGAATATATTTGTAAAAGAAAAGTCTTTCTCAGTACAGAGATTTTGATAATCGTTGGTGCTTCTTCCGCTTTTAAATTCTTTAAACAGATCTTTAGTCATGATAGAATTCTGAGCAATTTAAAAATCTTTGCTTTAAAAACTTGAAGAAGAGTACTATTCGTTTATTCCCTCTTGCAAACCCAGGCGATTGTAAAATTGGCATTTGTCATTGTGATGATTTAAATTTTCTGTGCTCATTTCATTCTTATTGTCTTTGAAATAAAAAAGTGCATTAATTGTTGAGAGGATATGAAATTGTTATGTATTTTTCATGATAAAATAAGATAATCTTGGTATGTAAATGAATTTCTAATATTTTACTCGTTGACCATAGACAGACACAAATTGTTATCAAATGTTAAATTTTCTTCGAATTCCATCGGGTTTTGCTTAATTTCCTCATCTTCCTGGATTTTATTTATCGGGCTGATATCGCCTATATTCTCATCTTGAACTCTGATGTTCCTGAATTGTAATGGGGTTAAATCATCCGACTATTACAAAGAGAATAATATTTGCAAATATTAGCGATTTAATCACTAATTTTCTTATAAAGTTGAAAAAATCGAGCATAAAATTTCATAAAGATTTGTAAAGTACAATACAAGCTATTCTGATTCTTTAAAATAGTATTTTTATTTTGAGCTTATAAAGCATGAATCAAAGGTAGCTTGTTTTCTAGTTACTAACTAACGCTACTAGAGTTATTCACTCAACTGAAATCTTCAAGATTCAAATAGTCATCTTTTAATTTTAAAAGTGTTTAAGGGGGGGGGTCTTAGTATATATATATATATATTTATTTAATTAAACGGAAGATTTTAAATTAGGCTTATAATTATAAATTTATACTAAGTTTTATAAATCTCCTCCACACTTATTTACTTAAACAATCCTCCTACTTTCCTACACATATAAATATTATCAAATTGGTATTAATTAAAATTACTTTTATATTTTTATTATGTTGATTATGTGATTTTGGAGAGCCTTTGATGCATCCCCAGCAATAGTTTCCCATCAAAATGTTTTATAATTAGATAAAAATATTATAGACAAATTTTAAGCAGATTAAACAACCAATTTTAAATTATTGAATCCTTAATTAAAAATCAATTAAACTTAAAATAATATCTGATTATAAACTTAACTATTAAAATTAGAAAGAAGGGATAGCTGAAGTATAATTATTAAAATAATATATCAAAAGTTTAAATTAATACATAAATCTTCATAAAACAAATAAAGCATGTCCTAATAAAATAAAAATTAAAAACTCAATCAATCTCATATGTCTTCTCAAAATCAAGGGAATTTACAAGGGTTGTAACTGGAACCTTTAGACATGAATAAAAGTAGGGTTTTGTAACCAATCACAAATTAGATACTTAATGGAAAAGGAATAGATTTAAATTAAGAGCAAAATTATTAATTACCGGATGCTACATCACATCAAATTACATTTATAAAAGGGTTTAAGGGGTTTTTTATTTTCTAACCAATTTATGTTATTTAAAAGGATATAAATATTTAATCAAAAGAACACCGAATTGCAATCAAAACCCCAAAGTCCTCTCAGTAGTTTGATTGAGTTTTTTGCTGATAAAAGTAGACTATTAGTGCATACTTTATTAGGGTTTTAATAGGGTTTATGTAGGGGTTTAATGTTTAAATATTAGTAATTTAAGTAAGTATATGCGAGGTTTGGGGTCAGTTTATGACAGTGAGTATATAGATTTATTGTTTAAGTTGCGATATGGATGTGATGAATATAGTGAATAACTCAAGCCTGTTCTGAATTATACGTCTATAGCAAGGCTACTCCATAAATCTCCAGCAACTGTGAGGTCTCACTGTCTATTAGCATTGAATTTAAAGAGATAGCATCTTAATTCTAAGCCTAAGAGACCCTTAAAATTTTAGCAGCATCATATTGAATATCTTATTAATGATAAGACTCTTAAATACTGGGCTCACTTCTCTCTGGCCTAGAGAGCTGTGATGTTTCATCGCCAATTTCCTGAGCTTCATATCTCTGCTTAATCTATAGCGAACATATATAAAAAGAACGGAATATCTTACAAGACAGTCAATCGCATTAAGAGAGTGATTGACTTTAATGTTCCATTTTATAAGACTAATTTAAATTATATATTCGATTAAATGCAGAGGTCTTAGGAGTATAATATAAAATTAATACACGCTGATTAGGCAGTATTTATATTCAATACCTTTATATCAAGGTCTTGGTACAAGAGGTATAGTAATATAGAAGTTTATGACTAAAAAGTTAAGGTGTAACTCATGCTATTCTTGGTGGAATAAGTGAAGATAGTGGCCTCGAGACTTATGTTATTCACCCTCGGTTTATAAAGAATGAATAATATATTAAGTTCTTACAATAACTCAGAGATAAGTATGCTGACTAAGAGATTATTCTATTCGTTGATAATTTGTCAGTTCATAAAACTAAAGACTCATAGAAGGAATATGAAAGGCTAAATATATCACCTGTATTTAATGTTCCTTACAGCCCTTAGTTCAATGGAATTGAATTATATTGGAGGCTATTGAAAGGTCATTATAAGAAATTGCTGCTCTACCATTTGATGCATGATTTAAAGATAGATACAGTCGATTTTATTAAGAGTGCTGCTAAGAGAGTCAGCGATGAGAAAGCTAAAGTATGCGCAAGAGAAGGGAGATTTTGTGTATATAAATAAGTTTTAGATTTAAACGAATGAATAAGTTCAAATATTAAATTTACCGTAAAGGGATTTTGCTTCTCTTTCTTTTCTTCCTCTTAATGCTTGCTTGGGCCCATGTTTCTTCTCTTAGTGCCAGCCCCTGCATCTATGTTCATCTCGTCTGGCTTTTAGAAATCTTTGAAGAGTCTCTTACTCATTCATGCTTTACTTGAGACTTTCTCTCTCTGTTTAATTTGCTGCGCTCTTTCATAAAGTATATAGCAGTACCAGGTTTATCTATAAAGTTAGAGGACTAAGCTTACTTGAGATGAAAGGATGCTTTTGAAGTTCCTACAGCCAGGTATCACTTATTTTAATACCTTGCTTCTCTTTTTCTTCAGGAGAGATGCTGTATCGTTTCTTATGAGCTTCGTAAATAACTTCATTTAAGTACTCAGGTTTCAGAGTTGCAAGAACACCAAAGATGAAATTTCTCTCTGGCAACTTATTAGAGAGCTGTAGCTTTGATGGAAGGTAGAGAGTACGTCCGGATCACTCATAGCATCGTCATATAGGTTTGTCACTGATATGTCAGGGAAGTTAGGAATCTCAATCATCCTAATTTCATTAGACTTAAAAGCTTTTTCCTCTTCACTCAGTAAGGCTTTTAAGAATGAGATTTTAGTTCCCTCCAAAGTCGGCAAGAACAATCCAACTATAATGGATATATTAATCTTTCTTAAAAACTTACCTTACTATACCAAATATCTATAAAGGTCCTCTTTACTTCAAAATTTCCTATTAAATCTTGAGATAGATTAAATTCTCTTCATTGAATCATTCATAGACCCCATCACATTTCTTTTCATCTAGAAATGTTAATGAAATTTAATATTATGGATATCCATTCTAAGTTTATTAAAATCTTACTAATAAATTTGGAGGACCTACTGGAGGCCAACCTTGAAAAGATATGCGGAGAAGCATTGAAAAACTTAGTCCAAGTTTCACAGATTGATTTCCATTTTTTTCAATCTATCTCCATTAATTTGCTCCTAATAATATTTCATTATTTTAGGAGGTTCTCCATTTTAAGTTCAAACTTTATTAGGAGTTAAATTTAAGGTTAAAACTTAATTAGGAGCATATTAAATTTAGAAATTTTTAATAACTTTACCTTCAAATTAAGTTAAAACTTGATTTGGAGGACCTCCTAGAGAAACAAAACTTCATTAGGAGTATTTTAATTTACTAAAATGTATAAAATTCTCATAAAAATGTCAACTTACAGTTTTTTATGGTTAGTTAATTCTCATACCTCTCAGCAAAGAATCTACCAGAGTGCCTTATAATCTCCTATTATAGTTTATCAAGGTATATTTTATCATTATTATAATAAAATATATCAGCAACTTAAAATGAGCACTTACCTGTTAAGAAGAGCGGCATTACTCAGATCAAGCCAATAAAGGTTATCATTCCAGCAACCAAGTAAACTAGAGACCAGAGACGCTTGTACTCAGTGGGAGCCTACTTATGACAACTTTGACCAGTCTAGCTTTGAGATTCAAATATAAGTTAAGTAGGAGGTTATCAAAGAAGCTGTGCAAATTGAGGAGGAGGTTAAACAACCCGCCATAGAAAATTAATAAATACCAGCCAAAGTTGACTATTAATGCAAAGAATGCAATAAAGTTTTCACTTACGAGTCAACTTATAAGAGACACTTGAGAGATATACACAACGATATGCCAAGGTTATATCTCAAGCATTAAGAGAAAGATGGGAATATG
>ARYC01007109.1:0-23020 GCA_000711775.1 Oxytricha trifallax
TGCCACATGACTCTAAGCTTATGTTTGTGTGAAATATTTAAAAACTCGCTTGCTATACTCACTGAAATTACTAATATTTAAACATTAAAGGCCTACATAAACCCTAATAAATAATGCACTAATAGTCTACTTTTATCAATCAAAAAATCAATCAAATTACTGAATGGGTTTTAGGGTTTTGATTGTAGCAATAACAACCACCATCTTAAATTGAAATGTGCAATCAGATAGTATAATTTAAACCTGTGTTTGAGACAATTCCAACAACATAACTGAAAGTAAATAATTATGAATGAATTTGAATTTAATTTCCACAAATCAATTTTATTCTTACAATATCATCACTAAAATCATCAAAATTATTATTCATAAATTCTTTCGAAATTTTATTGCATTCTTTAAAGATTTAGAATATTGTTCTTTATATGCAAATGAGAAGAACTTTCTCAATAATGCGCCATTCATTAGTCATTCTATAGCACCCTATAAATACTAAGGACTAAATCCTTTAAGACTTAAGAAAAGATATTTTTAACTATTCTATTTATTTTAAGAGTTAACAATTTACAGCAAAGCAGGAAAAATTTTCCTTAATCAAATTATTTAATTTTTCTCTAACTCTTATTAAACCCTTATTTATAATTTTTTATATAATTAATATAAACACAATTCAGCACTCTAAATGTTGACACATTAAATAATGCAAGACCTTAACCAGCCTTAATAAAACCAATAATAACCTAATCAAAATCCAAAATAACTAATTTAGAAGCGAAAAATAAAATTACTATTTCAATAGAAGTATTAGAAAGCCCTTAATGATGACAAGCCTGCATTAAATCAAGATGAATCGTTAGATTAATCTTATTAATAAAATCATTCGCCGTAGAAAAAATCTATGTTAGCAGAGTTCTTGATTCAATTGAAAAAGTAAATAAATTAAAAAGGAGGGACTAATATTAATACCACCACACAGGAGGATAAATTTTAAATAGAAGGCAGCTAATTAAAATAAGCATTGACTCCTGACGAGCATAGTTTATTAGCAAGAACACTCACAAACACTATGAAAAAACGTTTGTAATAATATAATTAACAACCTGTATAAGAGCATGATCAATAATAAATGCAGAAGAATCTGAAAAATAATGTAGAAAATTAAGTAAGCAATCATAGATACTTCAATAATGACTCAAGGCAGGATAGTATGGGCAATAACACTATTTAAAATTATTTGCTTCCAGACATTAGTAGTGCTAAGAATGGAAAATCGAGAAATCAAACTCTTTATGGCAATTATAACACAACCAGTAATGCTATAAATATCTCTAAAATATCAATCCTAAATAACACCTCGATTAATCAAAAGGCATTTAATTAGTAATAATAGTAAAAGCAATAGAATTATTTGAAATATTAAGTCTCATATTAAGATTAACAATCATAGCAATCCTCCACTTAGCATCCTTGTGAATATAGAACTTTCACTTAGGCATAGATGAAAAACACGAAAGCTTTCGCTTTTAAACCACTTGATATGATAAAAAGAGATATTGACCGAGAAATGAGTTAGTTTAAGAAGGAAATTAGATAAATCAACCTCAGATGTGCAGCCTAGGGTAATGATTTGATATATCAGAAACAGCTACTTCATAAAGTTAAAATAGAATTATTAGACGAAAGAGAAGAGGAATTTAAGGGACTTTGAGAAATTTCATAGAGTTGCATGAGGCACTTTATGATAGAATGCGAGAATTACAAAAGCAATGTGACAATCACATAGATAACACCATCAACTAAGTAGAAAACTGCATGCATTAATTAGATAATCTAATAATAGGACTTGATTAAGTTTAGGAGAAAAGTAAAGAGTTTTTGTTGGTATATTAACTAATGAAGATGAAAAGGAGAAGATTGATTTCAAATCTAGAGATATAAACAAGAAGATGTAAATGATAAAACTAGCAAAATTTGAATTTCTTTCTTTTGAGTTAATACTGAAAAGCTTAAGTAATCAATATCTAGAATTGGTGCTTTTAAAGTAAAGTGGTATTTCAATTATATTATAGTATATCCAATGAAATAATAGTATTTTGATTGAAATTAAATATAGGTATCATTTTACCACCTTTTTATAACATAGCCTTTATAATTTTAGAATTCTTCTGTATTGGCTTCACTTTGAGCGTTACTCTTCATTTTATCAACAACTAGCCCTAGAGGTGCTTTAATCTACTCAGTGTGATATACTCTTCCTTACTTGTTACTAATATAGTAATAATCATCATCCTCCTAATATTATTTTAACTTATCCAATTGCATCATCTAGTCTTCTTTGAACTATTATTTCTCATTAGGCTCTTAATGTGATTTTAAAACATTCTATATTTTTCCTATTAGTCCAGCTCCCATCTTGTCATTGAGTAACTTTTACATTCTCACTTTTTCAAGCTTGTATTTCTTAAAGTCTAAACTAAAGGGTTTCAACAGCTCATCACTGTAGCCAGTGAAAATATAGCAACGACGTTGATCAATTATTGAAATTGGATGGTAAATTTTTCCAAGTTTCTTGTTAATTTGGGATTCAGGATTTCGATTTAGTTCTATTGTTAAAACCGTTAGTAAAAATGGGGAAGAACTAAAAATAAATTAATTAAATATATAGAATTTTAACACATTAGAAATTATAAGGGTTTTCATTCTGTATCAATTAATGAAGTTGGTATATTTTAATATTAAAAAGAATTTGCACATCAATAATATATATATGTATATATATCTTATAAATTACAAAATAATTACAATATTTTTTTTCCTTTATTTTTTCCTTATATAATTTTTTATAAAAAAATTAAATGTAGTTGAATCATTGATTAATTAATTAACTTATAAATATATTATTTATTCAAACATTTTGATTATAAATCTTTTTCCATCTTATAAACTCGTAATGAGGTTTTATATCTAATAAATAAGCTCCGTTTATTGGTTACTCATTTGTCGTTTGCCCTCCAAATTCTATTTTATTAATAGTTTATTATACATTAATAATAATAAATTTTACTGAATAAATAACAAAAGCTTATACTCATCTTGCTCTTAGTTATTGTGAATAATTATATTCTAAAAATCGTGTATTGGAATTGGCAGTCTTAAATCTAGTAAATTCCAAGCATCAAATTCCAAATCATACCTTTCAATCTTATCTAATGAACCATCTTGCTTGTTGTTCCCTCCAAGCGCAAATAAAAATTTCAAGTGTTTCAGTAAAATTTAATTAATTAGTGAGTTATAATTGTGTATATATTATAAGAGAGTTGATGCTCCATTTCTTGGTACACTTAATGGTGCGATTTCTCTCCAAACATTCTCATAAAGTGAGTATTTTTCACAATGTTTTAAATCGTTAGTACCATCATATCCTCCAATCACATAAATTTAGCAATCAATTTGAGAATATACATTACTAAAGAAAGCACACTTTTACAGCATTGGACATTTTTCATAGAATTAACTATGCTTTTTAAACCATAGACAACGCTTTAAATATTGGTCTGCAGAATCCAGACCCCCTAAAATGAAAGTACCAAGTTTCTTGGGTAGAAACACCACTGATGAGAAATATAAAAATGGCTCTTTTGGGATGAATTCTTGCATAAATATTAACATTTTATATATCTGCTATTAATAATTTTAAAAAGCAAGAATTTATAATATAATACAGTTTGCATTAGAGTCCATTTGTTGATAATCGAATCAAAATAATATACATCTTTTGTATTCCATCTTAACTGAAATATCATTTAAGAATCTTAAGGATCTTTATAATTGTAAAATCTTTATACTCCATAATTTACTTTAGCAATACTGTTTACTTTAAGATAATTCAACTTAATAAGTTCAAATTTATCAATAAATTGATTTGATAATAGGTTTTATTGTAATTATAATAAAATATCCAGATATTAAAATGTTACCAGAACTTAATGAATCAAAATCAAAGCAATCTATAACTCCTGATTGAGGTCTGAAATCTCTAAAACTAAACTTAAATTATTTATCCTCAGGCCCCCCCCAAATTTCATAAACTGGAACCTTAAAATTTTTTATTAAATCTGAAACTTTTTTCTTCGCACAAAAATCTTCCCTCATGTGAAGATAAAAAATCCAAAGAAAATAAAATCTTAAAATATTTTAAGATTTTAAGATTTTTATATTTTCACATTTCTATCATGAATTTGGTATGTAGATCATGAATATAAAAAAAATGATCAAAGATATATAATAAAACGTGAATATCATAATAAAGCTGTAGAGTAAGTTTAAAAATTTTAATAGTTAAACTTAATATATTATATTTATTATATAACCATTAAAAAATTGTATATACTATTGTATTAATTTTACTCTTTAATGATAATATAATGATTATTACTTTAATTTATAAATTAAGTGCGAATTATAAACGCATATTTAGTAGTCTAAGACTTATTTTCTTCATAATGTAACCGCCATGATGCTTCAAACAAAAACTACTCTTTATACTTTTACATTTTTTTATATTAATTGATAATATCTAATTAATTTACTCTAGAGACCCACTTGGGCGTGTGTTGTATGTATGCATCGATTGATATTTTTATAAATTTAATATTAAAATTATGAGTATTAAAAATATTTGAGACGTGCCCAAAGTGACTCAATGTATGTTGAATGAGAATAATCGGTCTTGTCTATACAATTTTTTATTTTTTATACCCCTTCTTCTGCGAGATACAGACACATGTTTCAATGATATAACTAATTAATATTTTTTAACTTTTTATATTGTTTCGTGCATACTGCTTTTACTGAGAGATATTATATAATTTAATAATAATTAGATTAAAATATTTAAGAGTCCTTCCCAGTCTATACCATTGTAACTAGGATATCCGTCATTTTAAATAAGTTTTTTTATTTTTCATGGAAGACAGTTATTCCAGGTTTACAGCATGCAGCTATGATATATCGATAAATATTAATTTTGAAAAATTAATGATATCCTGTAGCGTCTATGTTTTACGATCCTGAACGAAAAACAAGCGAAATTATATGAATTTATCCAATTTTTTTAAAACTTTTATTAAGTATCAAATTGAACTTATTTAAATATAATTTTATAAAATTCCCGGGGCTCATTGACGCTTTTTGCCCGACCACCCATTACTGCCTCTAGTATATAGTTTATTGCTCGTCAGAATAAATTTTAAATCTACTTATTGTATATTTTAATTGAATTTACAAACTATTTAATTTTCATAAATACATTCATAAATTTTCAATGCACAATTTATTAAACTTATTATATATTTAGTTTTGTTTTTTATAAAATATTTGTTATTTTTGTGCTTTCTTACGTTCATAAAAGAATGAATGTATTTATTTTTATTAATTGTTAATTATTAATTTAATATAGGTATTAATAGACCCGGTTGGAGTATGCCCCCCTATAGTACCATTAATAGCAAATGCACTTACATAACGTCTCATCGATCTAAACATCTGTATGAAAGACAACGCATTCTTATCTGTTTTATTCATAGTTGCTTGTTAAAAGGTATTTAAAATATATATTTATAATTTTGTCGATATTAAATTAAAATTTTGATGTTATTAAATTAAAAGACGGAGCTCGGCCATTAATTTGGCAACCGTATTGTAACTAAATGATAATTTAAGTCATAGTATTTTACCTAATTATTGTGTTGTAACTCCCAACAATATATATATATATAAAATATATGAATTGATATGGGATTTATGGTTGATTACTATAACAAAATTATAATTTTTGTTTAAGAGTAAATTTGTTTTTAAATTAAACTATTTCTAATTTTAAGGAAAATTTTATTTATATAAAAACTACCTTCTAATATATTTGCAATTACGATTAAGTACATTTTTACAAGAAATATATAAACTTTTAAAATTTGTTTTCTTGAAAGTAATTAATAATTATAAAATTATATTATACTTTTAAACAAGTCTCTTCTTTAAATCAGATGCATTTAAACCGTTTGGGAAATCTATATAACTTAAATATAAATCAATTAAGTATTAATTTTAAAATTATTAGGAGTATTCTAGTAAAAGTTTGAAGATCTAATTTTGATGGGATGTGGAGTGTGCATTTATTATAAATACTTTATAATTAAATTTTTCAAAGGTATTATCCATTATTTATGATCACTAAAATCTAAGTTTTAAAATTATAATCCATTCTAAAATTTATATTTTATAAAAATATAACTTTTATAATATCTAGCTACATTCAAAATTATAACATAAACAATATTTACTAATACAATGTTATTATGAGACTTAAATTTATGATTCATCATTATACAACTTCTAAAGCTTTTATTATGTATTTAGAAATTGTTTATAACTTAAAGAAAATTTAAAAAATGCTACTATTTATTTTTATAAATATACAATAATTTAAGTATGCATCCTGCTTTAATCGTATAACTAGCTTTGCAGTCATCTTCAAGACATTTATATGCTATCTTGTTAGCTTGCAAAAATAATATATTAAAATAATCTGTTTAATATCATTATTTGAAAAAAATTAAATTTAATAATAGTATTTATTAAATTAGCATATAATTTGTCCTATATTATTTTGCAGTATATTTAGCATCTCTTACATTGGATGGATTCTTTGAATAAATTAAAATAAATTTTTGAGTATGCGACACTTAATCAGTAACTCTATAGTCATTTATAAATTCTCAATCTAATCTAGTATTCAAATAAAAACTAATAAAATATATAATATTTATAATATAACATTGCTAAAATAATATATAATTACTTTATTGTGATACGCAAACAATATTTAATGAATTTACTAAGAAATTTATTAGAAAATAAGTTAAACAATAGCTTCATCACCTTTATTAATTCCCACATTTTTGATTCTTAGGATAATTAAAATTATTTAGAATTATCCTATTATAGAAATAATTATAAAATATCTTGCATGATTGTCTTCGTATTGTTACTATTTTCCATTTGTATAACGTTTTAATTTATGAAATATATTATTGTTATAAATTAACGACTAAAATTTTATGAATTGAAGTGTATGATGAAATGAAATTTTATAAAATCTTAAAATATTTTAAGATTTTATTTTCTTTGGATTTTTTATCTTCACATGAGGGAAGATTTTTGTGCGAAGAAAAAAGTTTCAGATTTAATAAAAAATTTTAAGGTTCCAGTTTATGAAATTTGGGTGGGGGCCATCCTCTCTATCAAAGATATCAAACGATAACTAAAGCGATATCTCTCTAATCTCACATAATAAAAATGGCTTAAGTGCTGTTTCAAAACAATCATCGAGTCCATTTCTTTTATAAATGCGATTATTTAAAGAAAAACAACATGCTAAGGAAGTTGACAAGAATGAACTTAAAGTTAATATAAACTGCTCAGTTGCGCTCTTTGATAAGGATTATGTCAAGTTTGTTGGACTAGTCAAGGATTTAAAAGATAAAGAAGAGTAAGGCAGATAGAAATTTATTAATTAAAGTCAAGGTCAAATCAGTGGCGTTGGTTCATATACTTCAGGATTTAACACAGAGAGGTATTCCAAAATTAATATAAAGAAAGGGCTAATCAGATCTCACAGTTAGTCATTAATATCTAAGATATTCAATAATAAGTAAAAATTGTCTGCATAAAATAAAGGGAATTAGCTTTTGTCTAAAAATGATGAGGATATTTTAGTAAGCCACGATATAAAGAAGTTAAAGTTTAAACAGCAAGAGGAAGTCTATGAAAAAGTTTAAAAAGCAAAGAAATTTCAAAAACTTCATTTACTAAGTTTAGTTAACCCCTAAGATATTAGGTTCTTAAACCTCACCCTATAAAACTCTAACTATTAATCTCATCAGATTTCAAATTCTTAATCAGTCAGTGACTTGAAGTCTCAAAAAGGGATCTCTGATTATATAAAGAAGCTTTTAGATTAATAGAAAGAAAAAGTTAGATAACTATTTTCAGGATATGATAATCATAAACAACAAACAAACGAGCAGTTCAACCAAACTCCTAAAAATAGATATGGGTCTGTTACAGAGAAATAGTAGCTCTTAACTACTACTGGATTTTTTTCTATTGATTAAGGTTAATATTGTTATATTAAAAACTTAATTTAAGTTTATATTAAAAAATTTCAGTATGTATTTTATAATAATGAACAAGAAAACTTAATTGGAGATATATTATCTATATAGGAAGAGGAGTGTGATGAAGATAGTCAGCATCAAGAAAAATAATACAATCTTAACTTCCATAATGAAACAGATTTGCAAAAAGGACCTGATAAGATGCAATTCAATAAGTTACCAAACACCTCAAGATAAATTAATGATGAAAATGAAAGTGGTACTAATATTTTGAAAAATTTGATATCAATATAAGATCCTTAAATTATTCAAAAGATTATTGCTAAAATATAATTGATTTGGGAAAATTAAATAAAATAAATAAATGATTAATTAAATTCGTGGCAGTTAACTTTCTCAAAACCTAGATAATATGGTACTCTTTCGATAGAGAATTTTATTAGCTGTACTTTACTATTGGTGGTACTGCCTTTTCTCATCGTAGCAGCGAGAGAAATTTAACTTTAATTATTACATTAAATTTACTAAATAGATCCTCAAAAAGAAAGTCAAATTTCTCTCGCTGCTACTTTGAGATAAGGCAGTACCGCCAATAGTAAAGTCCAGCTAATTTTAAATTCTCTATCGAAAGAGTACCATATTATCTAGGTTTGGAGAAAGTTAACTGCCACGAATTTAATTAATTATTTATTTATTTTAATTTAATTTTCCCAAATCAATTATATTTTACCAATAATATAAATAAAGATGCAATAATCTAGTTACAAATATATAAATAAAAAATTAATTTCCAATTGTAAAAATATGAGACATACTTTTATTTGTAGATAATGCATATTTTGGCGAATCAATAGTAGATTTTACTTAAGAGCTTGGGGTTAATTTTGTAAGCTATAATTTAGTAATATAAATAAAATATATTGGTGGTTTAAATAGAAAATTTGGGGGGGGGGAAGTTTCCTGCACTGGTTTATGATAAAAAAAATTTAGGGAAGTTTCCTGCACTTTTTTTAATTTTTTAATTTTTTAATTTTTAATATTTTTTTAATTATTTTAATCTTTTTAATAACTATCAACCTAATTCAGGACTAATTTCATTGTTATAATAATACTTTAATTTATAAACCAATTAGTCAATATCTCTCTTCAGATTCCAAAAACTCTGAATTTTTAATATGATATTTGTAGGTTCTGTCTCTTAAATATTATATTGCTTTACTATAGTAATTCCAAATATTGTATCCAATTATTAGTTTAATTATGACTCAATTTATCTTGTTCTTACCATTCCTATATAATGTTAGACTATATTTTCTTGAGCTATTTCAATGATGAAGAATATGCTCTTAATATTTAATGTGTCATAAAAATATTAAATTTGTTTATTTATGTAAAATTTATTAAATTTAACATAAAGAAAAAAAACAGTGCAGGAAACTTCCTTGAGTGTAGGAAACTTCCCCCCCCCGAAAATTTATCTTTTTTTTAAATGAATAAAATATATACGATATATAAATATATTTAATTTACAATTTTCTTCATATTTTATACTAATATTTTCTAATCTGTAATTAATTTTATGTTAGAAGAGTTCTATTTTCTTATTTTTTTAAATAGTTTTTTCCCTAGTAGTACCAATAAAAATACAGTTACAACTCTTGAGAGAAAATAATTTATGTATCTACCACTAAATTCAATAAAGTAATTAAACGATCCCTCATAGATAATTCTTTATAACTTTAAAGAGTATAAGATGCCATTTTCCAATCAAGCTTTTATTTATTTTCAAAGGGAAATCTCAAAAAGAATTACTGCTTAAAAAATAAATGCTAGACCCCGCAATCAAACCACAATTGTAAAGCCCTAATTTGGACTTAAAAATTAATAATATTCTTTGCAGCCTAGTTCATGAAATCCATCAATTTTAACTAGCCAATAAAATCAAAGATGACTATAGTACTTTATTTGATCAAAAGTTCAAACTTTCAGAAAATGAAAAATAATTGGCACAATAAAAGCTACAATTGTGTTAAGAAATAAGTAGAAAGGAACTGATAAGTGGGCTGTGGGAATTTGTTGAGATATCTGGTTAATTACCATAGACCAGAGAATCTGCAAGAGTTGTTGGCTGTGCAAATGATGTGTATTTATTTGGTGGGTATGCTACTAAAGAGCCATTTAATGACACCAGAAGACTGGATGATATGGATGACAGATTTTATGCTAAACTTTTCGAGAACATAGGAGAAGAGGGGATTAATTTTCCATAGAAGAGATATGGGCATAGCTTGAGTTCTTGGCAAAGACAGCTTGTGGTGTTTGGTGGAGGTGGTGCTTATAATCAGCAAGCCAAGATAAGATTAACTTAAAATGATTTCTTCATGTTTGATAAACTTAAATATAGTATAATTTCAAAAGATTTCTTTTTATTACTAGTAACTAGTGAGTTAGTTTGAGAAATTTTTTTTTTAAATTATTCAAATAGTTGTAATTAAGCTTTTAATTTTTAAAATTAAATTAATTAGTAATAATAAACTTACATAATTTTAATGTTTTAAAAATAGTAATAATTTAGTATAGTTAAGTAATTTCTACTTTTTTAAAAATATAATTTTAACTTTTAAAATATTTTTTAATATTTCTCAGGAAAATATGATATATTTTAACTTAGCGAGAGTAGTTTATAATTTAAGGATCTTCAAAAATTGATTATTAAAATTTAAAATTTCTAAATAGCGTCAAATCTGAATAATTAAAATATTGAATTCCTTTGACTTTTAATTAATTTATTGGTAAGTTTGTTAATTCTTTTTACAAAGATTATTTAGATAAGTGACAATGGAAGCAGGAATAAACACTAGACGTCAATCTAAGATTAAAGCAGGTAGAACCTCCAAAAAGGAGAATGCATCATTCAGCTGATGTGTTTGGTTGTATTCTAGTTGTTCAAGGTGGTATATCAGCAGAAGATAAGTCTATTCTCTCAGACTTCACTCTCTATGATCTAAGTAAAATATCATCAATCAATATATTTAATCATTTAGAGAGATAAAGTTGGCTTTATAATTAAAACTAGAACAAATCAAGCAAGAAAATTTATATAATAATTATGGTTAAATAATTAAAAATAATAATAGATATTAATTAAATCACAGCAATAACTTATTATTAATATTCTTAAGCTCTCTATGAATATCTGTTATTCTATCTTTGAATATCTTTAATTTTAGTTTCTGATTCTTAGAATTAGTATTAAAAGTAAGCAGATTTAATTAACAGTATTCTTTCTGTGACATACCCCCAAATATAACTAATTTGTAACTTTAAGGGCCACTTTAGATTTAACACATAGAATGACTGAATCTACCTACTAGATAGCAACCGTATGATGCTACTATTGTCCAAGTATTTTTACCTATACGTAACAAAATTTATTAATTAATCTTCTAAATTTATAATTTACTTACTTATCTCATAAAGACAAAGGTCATTTAATGCTATGTTTTAATGACTAGAAAACATTTTATCATTTCTACCTTCAAACACTGCTAAATACTTCTTAGCATAAAACGTTTAAGCGTTTAAGCATCTTGCCAGAGGTTGTTTGCCTTGAGGCTCTAATTTAACAACTTCAAGAGCTAAAGATGGTACAGGATTCTTATATCGATTTTATAGTCTATTCTTTTCCTAGTTTCTTGATAAAGTACAGTCGTTGCGTATTTAATACATAATCAGGTCTTATTTAAAATAGTTAGTTCGTTTGATATTTCAAATTCTTCACATTGTTCAGACTTTATCTTTTTAGAAGGCTGTTTCCTCCATTTTTAATCTATATTTTCTTCCTCATTGAGAATATTCAACTCATCAAAGAATTTTGTAGATGAATATGACTGTTTATAAACTAATCCACCAAAGATATATAATCCATTCAGTTGAGGTTCTATTAATAATTACTTATCTTTTGACTATAACTGTTAAGCCCATATAGTTCAAGTGCTCTTAAGAGAATCTTCAATGTTTTCTTTATAAACTGCTGTCATTTAATGCATATATCTCTGCTAAACTTTCTTGCATAAATATTGATATCAAATATTAGGAATATTTAAGCATCTTTGATTATAAAGCTATATTTTTCCAGTTTTAAAATAATAAAATTGTTATTATAATTCAAATTTAAATTCTTAGAAAATATAAAATGATAGGAGGTGCAAATGATGATGATGCTTGCTTAAATTTGAATGATAATGCTTTAATTCTACGATCGCAGAATGGGCTTAAATAAAAGTAGAGCTTGAATTAGAGCAACAAGAAAGATATGAGAGAACAAATCAATTACAATAATAAGTGGACTATTACTTTCTACCAGCTGAAGTAAGAGACAAAGCCCGATACGGAGGAAATTACTTAAACATAAGAGATCCCAATAAATCAATGTATTCTCCCTTCTATGTGTTCGTTAGTGGGCATATAGAATCAGGGCAAGTTAATGAATATGATGGATTATGCTGTAAATATGATTTCATAGTAGGAACAGATTGGTAAATTGTTGAAGTAAGTTTCATGAATTATTTAATTTTATTACAGGATGACAGAAGTGGATTTTCATAACACAGTTACTAGAGCTAGTAGACGAACAGAAGAGTAGTTTGGAACTATCCCTTCGAATTAGCTTTCAGCTCTACTAATGTGAGTGGGTGGCCTCAAATTGTATTAACTATGACAAACAGAGAATTCTTGGTCGTGATTAAATTTGCGGGTATGGAACAGTTCACATACCCACTTAGCCTTGAACTCACACTCGCTATATAAACTTATTCAGGCAGATTTCAAGTTCACTTCTTTCTTAAGTATTCGGATGGTTCAAATGTAAAAATGCGGAATTTATTAGTCCAACTGAACTAGTGTCTTAAAATGAGGGCAGAGAAGTAACAAGAGTAGAATCAAGTGGGGTCCTTAAAATATAATTTCATATTACAGTAAAGAATATGGATGACTTCGGTATTTTTCCATTAAAATCTTGAAACAAATATTTAACTGTATATGTAAACTGCATCCCCTATATAAAACTTAAAAGTATTATTAAATTCATTTAAAGTGTGTTATTAAATTAAGAATAAATTATTATTTTCAAACTCAATCAACTTAATTTCTTATCAATTAAATCATTGAGATCATTTGCTACTTTGACCTTTCTTGAAAACACAAACTTATCTGGCTTCCATGTTTCTTTTGTCCAAGCTGACTCAAATACAAAGAAGTTTCTTTACTTCTCTGTTAAAATTTCTCAATCATATCTGGATTTAAATAGTTCTCTACATCAGCTTTCTTTTGTTTTTCATTTTACTTTATTATCATATCGATATTTCTGAAATCATTCTCCTTTTCTTGAAAATTATATATAAAATCAGTCACTCCTTCTACAAGTTAATTACTTTAGTGATATAAATTCTTCACACTATTATGAATTTAATATAAATATTATTAAAAACTTACATTTCATCTATTTTAGAGACAATATCAGAGTCCTTAGCATTTGTGGAGTAATCAGCACAATCATCTATAATTCTACAAAAGTCATCAATTATTTAAGAGTTAATCTATCGCTTATTCTTAAACAATTTATTTTCTGATTCTTGCGTCCTATACTTATTAAAGAAATCATAAATGGAGGAGAATCTATTGTTTGAGCTTATATTATTAGGTTAAGGATTATGAGATCTTCTGAAATCAAGAAAATTTGAATTCTTATTAGATTCAATAACTTGACTACCAGTTCTCAATTGCTTTCTGTTTGTTAGAATCTTATTTTAAATCTAACTAGATTCTGATATTATTGAACTTTTATTCATTTCGACAAAGTTTTTAATCTAGATCTTTCGTTTAGGTGAAAATAGCTCTTCGATTGCTCTAAGCTATCTATTAGCTTATGTATCATCTTATTGTGAAGACTGCATTGATTTATCTTAAGACTTATTATTTGAGAACATTCCATCCAAATTTTAAGTAATGAAGCTAACTTTCTCTAAACTCAATACTGAAGGCATACTAAACTTAAAATAAAAGGAATTAACTTTTTAATAAAGCATTTTAAAGCTTAATTTTGTTTTCCCTTCTTATCTATTTAATTTTATTCCAACTAAACATTTTTAGCAGCTAACTCAGTTTTAAATTTCGAAATTATTTGCTCGCTAGGCTAATAGTAAGTCTTTTTTTCATTCATAGATTAAATGACTCTTCCACAAATCTGCTCATATAAAGTTTGATTATTGATGATTAAATCTATGCCTAGCCTATCAAAGTACCTAAGAATATCCAAGCTTGATTTGGCCTCAAACTTCTTTTTCATGATGTCGTTGCTCTTCTAAACTTATTCTCTTTTTTACTTATCATTCAGAAGTTTTGTTACTTTCGTTTGAACATCGTGACCATTTTACTAGGATGCTATCACTTCTTCCTCCAATCTATCCATGATATAACGAGGTTAACTTTTCATACTTTCAACATGAATATACTCTTAAATAGAGTCTTTTATTATTAGTTTCTATTCCTTTGCCTCTCTGGGCTTTAACTGTCAGAATTATCTAAATCTAATTTAGGCTTTTTTTTTACCAAAAACTTACTTTACATCAACCAATTTAACTTTCATAGATTTTTTAAGGTCCATAGAAATCTATCCTTTATTTTGTTTGAAATAATCATATGCACTTTCATAGTTAGAATAATACTGGTTAGGTTAGTATAATTACGAATATAAGGCAGAGGATTCATAATTACCCAGTTAATGTTTAAAATCCAAATGAAAATATTTGTTTTTTCGCAATTAGTCTCTGATGTTATCAAAATTATCTCGTTACTTTGATACTTTAAACATCCTTGGTACGCTTAACTCACATTAAAATATCGATCGTGGCTATTTAAATCCTGGTATGTTTTCTTGATGTGTTCACTTCTGTGTGATTGTTGAACCTAATTATATTAAACTCTGATGATTGAAAATAATTATAATATTTGATATTATACTTCAATTAGTGTGCTGTTTAATAATAAAAGATGATTATTGCTCTTTGAGTTATTAGTTTATGTTTTGCAAGTTGTTTTTAATTCTAGTCATGACTACTTTTTCAAAGGCTTATTTCTTGAGTATTCTTAGTTTTGTTAAGCTTGGATGATCATCATAAAATGCTACTTATAATAATTATGTATACAGTATGATAATTCGTTTTAAATGCATAAACTTAAGGTGTTTGCTATCCCATGTCAGTTTCTTGCTATTATTCTTAAGTTCTTTTATTTGATTTTTAAAGTGGTTATTTTATAGTTGGTAGATTGCCTACTGCTCGTCTACAACAGCATCAGTTAACTCTTCTATGATACTACCAGATATCCTATAATAATAATAGTAAAAGCTTAATGAGACTCTAGCAAATATAAAAATGAAAAATGCCAGCAGAGATTAAGATTAGAGCAATAAAACTAACTTTATTAACAATATTAAGAGCAATAATTTTATGAGATGGGGGGATTAACATAGTAGGTACAAACCAATAGTAAAAAGAGCCATAAAAATAACTATCTTGGCAATTATGATTCTAAAAACAGTTAAGAATAATAACTCACTAATAATTCAAATGATTTCATAAATAATTCTTAGATTTAAGCTAGAATACCAAAGCAATCTAATTTAAGAGTATCAGCTTTACTTAAAAACACAACAGTCATGAGTGGCTAAAAAAGCAATAGATAGGGCAGTTTTATTATAAATTCCAAGTAATCGAATGGAGTAAGAAAGATTCAAGTTGATAATAGAAATTATCCTAATACTCAGGATAGTTAGCTATTATAAAGTATTAATGAACTATAAATGTCTTTAAAGCTGCTTAAAGTAAAATTCACAGAGAGCTTGAATATACTTATTTAATTAAACGAATAGCAAACGAATAACCGTAAAATAGAACAAAACTTGCAAGATGCAATAAACTCTTTTATTGCACAGAATAATATGTTTTCAATGGAAACTGATTCATAAAGCCAATTCTAAGATTATGATTAGCTAGATAAAACTATTGCACAGCTTCAAAAAGAAATGGGAGTCGATAGTTAGTAGTTGTAATTTAAGCAGCTAGGAAAAATTGATAATAATAATCGAATACTCTTGAAATCTTTAGAATTATAAGACACAAATTTAATTAAAGAAGTAAATGAGCAGAAGAATCAATCTCGACATCATACCAATATCAGAGGAAGAGATAAATCAGTTGGTATACCAAAATGAAAGAAAAAACTGATGATAGATGCTGATGGAGATGATTAAAATGCTACTCAATACGCAAGTACAGGGAGATAGGGTGTTTTAGGAATAGGGCAATCACTTAAAAGAAGTAGCGTATCATCAAGAAGAAGTAAAAATTATGCTAGCAATAATGATTAATCTTCTCAGATGAGGACATAGTCACCAATGCATATCAGGAAGTCAGTAAAGTAATTAAATAATTTTCTCTCGACCTTTGGAGCTAACAATTATCAACTGTAGGATGTAGATGTATTTAAAAATTTCTTACTTTAAAATGACTCTTAATATATTGACTACGTAAATAATGACTTGATACTCAATCTCTTGGACAGCCAAATGATGAAAGAAAGTGTGATATCATTTAAGGCTTAAATGATAGGAAATGGTCAATCAAAAAATAATTTCTTTTTAAAAACTAGATCTGCGATATATGACACTCTTGGTATATTCTTCATTTCTAAAAATATCTGTCAAAATAACTCAGGAGAATTTTATCTGCCTAGATTAATCGAAATGATCAGTGATCTACTCGATGTTGAAAGATGTTCTATATACATCTATGATAAAGTGAAAGATGAAATTATTTTCGCTTTTAATTTTATATAAATCTACTGTAAAGTTATTACTGGGAGAATGATTGAACCAATAAGTTTCCCAAGACTAGCTTAAAATATATTATGTTAAGTTTTCAACTCTGGCTAAAGTGTCTATGTAAAGAATATAGTAAATGAACCTCAGACTGAAAAAATTATTACCTACCTTTAAATTGATCATAAACTTCACTAAGCCACTCGTAACCTTATGATTGTACCGATTAAACTAGGAAATAACGCAGTTGGATGCTATGAATTAGCGAACAAGAAAGGCTCTTAAGATTTTACAGATCATGATATGAGCATAATTTAATAAATAAGCGAGGAGATAGCGGGTGGACTAATTTCTTATGAGATGAAACACAATATCAAGAAGGAGTTCAATTTGGAAGTGAAGCATGTTAAGGGACTTATGGGGGAAATTTATCAGTAGACTTTAATACCACTTCTTAATGATATGAGTAATGCCCTTAAATTGCTGCTTAATGCTGGTATGACAAGGATATTGGCCACCTCTATTCTTTATCAACTACTCAAGACTAAAATTAATTTAATCCTCTTTTAAGTTGTATAGAAACTATAAGAATAAAATCAAATATAGGTATAGCTGGGAGAGCCTTCACTTTTCAATAGATTTGTAAAGATACAGATATAGCATAATCTAAACTCCTTACTCAAGATGAAAAAGATTTAAATAAATTGAAAACTAGAGATGGTTATATTTTCTGTACTTGAGAAACAAAATAACACACCTTTATGTGTATTACAAGTATACAATTATGAGACTTCACTAGTTGTTTCAGATTCATCTCTCTGGGCTTTTCAGCCTTTATCTCTTCAGTCATGTTTAATGTAGATCTATAACAAGGAACCATGTTAGCTCAAGATGTTTTAGAAGCTTAGATTGATTTAGTAAACGATGGAATAGTAATACTTAATAGTATGGGATTAGTAACTAAAATCAATAAATCAGCTGAGATAATGTTCAACCAGTAAAGCCTTATTATCGTTGGAAAACATATGTCAGAACTGTTAACACCATCAAATAATCATTTGTTTAACACTTTCAATGAGTAAATTCTACTTGTATAAATTTTAATTCTATTTATATATTTATGCAATAATTTTTTTATATAACATTCTTAAGAGTGGTTGAGAGCAAATAATTTTAGATGTTTCAAAAGACTGAACTAATCTCGAAGAGAGGCGTTGAAACATATTTATTGGATTAAATACTGAAAATACCCATAAACTACTATGTAAACAGACTAAATTAAATAAATAAAATGGCTTATGGATATTGCATAGTTTTGTAGCCAATAATAGTAGTTTAACAGTGATTATAAGTTATTCTATTAAGATAAAGGTTTATTTAACATTAAAATTTTATAAATTAAATTTAATAATTAATTATTTGCGAATCTTTATCTCAATAATGAAGACAAATCTATTTTCATTCAAGAAGCTAAATGAACATTTTATATATTAATTTAGATTAAAATTTTGCTTTTTAAAGAAATAGATTTAGTTTGCGTAACTTCTTAGCTTAAAACATTACGTTTAAGTCAACTAAATAAGGCGCTAATAGCTCCTACTATTTATACTTAGCAAGTGTCCTTTAGATATCAACCTTCACTGCTTATCAGTATTATTAATAAGCGCACTAGCATCAGCAAACCTATCTGAACTAGCTATTATCTCATTCTAGTATAGCTTAGGGAGAGCACGCAACCTAAACTAAAGATCCATATGAAAGATCAAGAAATAAGATTCCATTAGATAGTGATGCTTTAATCATAGAAGGTTCCTCCAATCCACAACAAACATAAGCAATAGAGGAATATCTAGGATAAAAAAAAGCAAAGACTAAATTAAACAAATTTGCAGATGGAGAAACTCACATCAAGGTCTTAGACAATGTGAATGGCAAGGATGTTATATTATTCAACCGACTTGCCCACCTGTCAATCTATTTATATAAATTTACATAAAAATAATTTTAAAATTATAATTCTCAATTAAAGTTCATAATTGTTGCTTATGAATGAAAATGTGATGGAGCTATTCCTAACTGTATCTGCAGTTAAAGAGCAGGAGCAGCTTAAGTGACAGTAATTGCCCCTTACTATGGCTTTGCTAGATAAGATCGCAGACACTATTGGGATGTACCAATCAGTAATTCAGACATCTCTAACATTTTGGAATATATGGGAGTAAAGAGATTTATAGATGTAGATCTTCATGTCTCTTAAGCTTATGGATTCGTCTCCCCAAATACTGCTGTCGACAATCTTGAAGGTGGCTTTGCTTGTCTAAACTTCTTCCTAAAAGAAATCCCAAATAAAAAGGATATTGTCATTGTCTCTCTATTTGCTGGTGGAATGCATAGAGCAAAGACTTTTCAATGACCACTTTGCATACTTCGGGTATGATGCAGATCAAGTTGGCTTAGCAATTATTCATAAAGAACGCAAGGGTGCTAATCAGATTGATTCTATGCAATTAATTGGCAACGTAGAAGGTAAAACTTGCATCATAGTTGATGATAATATTGATACAGCTGGAACTTTATCAGAAGCAGCCAAGACTCTTTAGCAAAACGGTGCTACTAAAGTTTATGCTTTCGCTACTCATGGAATCTTCAGTGGCCCTGCTTGTGAGAGAATTGCTAACTCAAAGGATTTAGAGATGGTAGTTACTACTGACTCACTTCCACTCAACTAAAATATTATCGATAAAGCTGGAAGCAAACATGTGCAAGTTAGTCTGGGTTTAATGCTTGCCGAGACAATCAGAAAAATTCATCAGAAAGAAAGTTTAGATGAGCTTTTTGAGATTCCTTTTTATTGAAGTTAGTCAAGGATTTTATTCTTATATATAATATACTAAAAACTAATTTTAATTCTAATGATATTGTCAATAATAATATTGTAAAGTGATAAACTGTAAATATTTTAGTTTTAAATAATAATCAAGAATGAAGGAATGAATTTATTTTGCAATTCTTTCCCATCATTTTTTATATTTAACTTGAGATTGTTTGTTAACCTCATAATTATTATTGTTTTGTTAAAATTATATTATGATATGATTCTATTTATTAATATAATAAATTGTATTATTTATTATTTTCATCAATATTAAGAGCTATCTTTTCATTCATCAGTATGAACTCTTCTTTTGGCTGGGCTACCTAGAGCGTCATATGTCTCTTGATCTATTTCAGGATATAGTGAATAGAAATCTTGAGGCACATTGTAATCAAACAAGCCTGGCTGCCTGTTGTGTTCAGATGCAATAGACACATTAATATTAAAAATAACTATTTTTGATTATTCCATAGGCTGTTAATATAGAAGTATTTGCTTAATAAGAACACTAAAGTTCTGACTTCATGAGGAGTGAGTCTACCTTCTTACTTATCAAGAGTAGAATGCATGTGACTAAGACGTGGGATGTCCTGGAAATATTCCTAGCGTGTTTGTCTGTCATACTTAGACTTCTTGATGGAGAACTCGTAAACGGGTTCATATCTAGGGTGATAACCCCAGTCAGCTCTGAAAGATTCAGTCTCTTGTCTTTGCTCATCCTCCGATTTGCCAGCCCACCATTTCTTAATAGCGACTCTTCTTCCGAGGTTGTCCCAATATAAGTTTCTACTGAGATGGATGAAGGACACGAAGCCCCAGAGTAACTAACGCATCTTACGGATCATCCAGACGTTTGTCTCTCTCAATTAGTTAGTAATGTGAAACACCATTCTTAAATAATGTATTATTATGGAAGGGGAGTTTTTAAAAAGTTATTAAATTAGAAATCTATAAATTTAAATTAATAATTCAAAACTTGTAAATTAGGTAACTGTCACTTATTCCATTTAAATACATTTTGATTTTTAAAGAAAACAGTAAAAGCTGTAAAATACTAAAAAGCTTAAAATTTAAATTAAATTCTGATAATTACTTCATTTAAAATTGAAATTTGAGATTTTTTTATGGATATAAAATTTCTTATTCTTGTAATTATGTTTATTATTTTAATATTTATCTAAAATTATTTAAGGATTTAAATTACTTAGAAATTAATAAATTTATTTTTACTCAAAAAAATATTAAATGAAATTATCCTATGAATTCGTTATTACTTGCAATATAATCTTTTATAAGAGTTTTTTGTACCTTTATTAATTCATTTTTTTAGAATCATAATATTGATAAATTTGATAAAAATAGGAAATTTGATAAAGAGAGATTAAAGAGAAGGCATCTTAACTGCCACTAAATACACATGGCTCGAAACATTATTTGATTAAACCAACTTTTAATTTTAAACTCAATTGTACCATTGTACATTGTACAGTTCTGATTTTGTACAATAATTAGTGTAAGCAAGATAAATAATTATTAATATGCAAAAAATTATATTAATTACTCAAATATAGTCTGTGTCATAGAATCACTCTTATTATGCCGCCGTTTGATTTATGGGCTTCGTCGAGGTCTTCCTCTGTCACATGCGTATCTTCAGCTCTGGTTCCCCTTTATCTTCTAATCGCTTCTTAAAGTATATTGCGAGCTAGGCCTAGTTGAATGGAAACTTCTCATCATCCTTAATCATCTCCTGACTGAATTAGGCCATCATCATCCTGGTCTCAAATGGCTTCTTGTCTATATCAATCATCTTGTCAAAAGGCAACTGGTTCGATATCGCGATGATCTAGCACTACTGAAATCTAATTATGGGCTGCTTGTACTTGAGATTAACCGGATACCCATCCCCCTCAAAGAATCTCTTTAAATTATCAATCTTTTCCTGATCGTAGAAAATGCCTCTTTTAATATCGTCCATAATCACTTGTTGGGGTTCATACTATGTCTTGACGCTTTCAATGCAAAATGCTCGATTAAATATCTTAAAGTCCTCGGTTATGAAGATCTTTCTAATGAATTTTGCCAATGTAGTCTTTCCAGTGTTAAGCTCACCTTAGAGCCAGACGACATTTATTTTGTCAGAGATTTTTATAAAATCACTCTAAAGAGTTTGTCAACTACATCAAAGTACAACATATCCTCCAGAGCCTTTTAATCAAGTCGCACTGTTCCTATTTATAATGTGTGTGTTTTTTACAGGAAATTTAGCAATAATTAGAATTTAATTTGCTGAGGTGGTGGCTTGAAAATTAGCTTTTACTCAAAGCTCAAATAAGAAACCAGCTTTTTGTTATTTTTCAAAATTTTCTCGCACATTTAAGCTTCGTCTTAGTACATTTAATAGATTTCCTCCACAGAGCTTATCCTATGTGATCTAATCAAATCCTTGAACAAGTCTGAGACTCATCAAGGGAGTTCTTAATTCGAGCAAGATTAAGTTCTGTTGCTTTTATTGTTGCTTTTGCTCTGGACTTTTGAGAATGCGATGAATTCCTAAAACTATTGAAGATCACCAAACTCTAGGTACATATTCTCATGGCTTGTAAATAGACTCATTTAATTGACTTTTCCAACTACTGCATATTTAACCTAAAGTGCACTCAGAGTTTTGAAGACGAGATAATCTGTACAGCTAATATAATTCTTGCACAATCCTAATCAATATGGATTCAAGTGTGCAGTGAGATAATATTTCGTGCAATGATCCTGAATGCAAAGTATAATGAGAGCATGGCTAAATTTTGATGTCTTTTACATTAGTGATTCAGTTACCTAAGAATAGGTCTTGCCGGCATCATCAGTTTTGATCTCCAGGATAAAATTGTGGCGCTTATATTTTATGCTTTTCTACAAAATATTGTTATGTACCCACTGATGGAGCAAATGACTTGTAGCACTTTTCAAGGTGCAGAAGTTTAGAACGCTTTAAAATAAAGAGCTCCAATGGAGCACTTTTTCTCTAAATGATTTCATTCATGTTTTATACTCTCGCCAATTTTCTATACAACAACGAATATGATTGGCATCATT
>ARYC01007110.1:0-30731 GCA_000711775.1 Oxytricha trifallax
CCTTTAGAATCCTTGGAACAAAGAGTTAAGAAAGAAAATAAGCTTATTAAAGAAGTGAGAAACCTCACAGCTTCTGAGATAGTGAAAATCACTCTGAAGATACAAGCACTAAAGCTTCCAATTTTAAATGTAATTGACCTGAAAGAATGTAAGGAAAGTTATCTTATACTTGAGGACAAGTTTGAGAAAAAGTTCATAACTGATAAGCAGTTCGCATACAAGATTTATCCATTCAACTACTTTAAATGCGATGACAAGTATCAAATGGAATTTTTCAATGAGTACTAAGCTCTTACTAAAACAAGGGATAGACAGTGCAGATTTATAATTATGCTCGATGCAATACTGCTTGCTCAAGATCATGTTGCTTTTCGCATCCCTCTATATTAAATGACTTTAAGAGACTACATTTAAGATTAAAGAGTTCCGAAGTAGCTACCTCTTATTCTTACAAATGTTTGCATAGGCATAGAAGAGCTGCACACTTTAGGGTATGTTCATAGAGACTTGAAGCCTGAGAATATAATGCTTGACTTTTCATCTCTCAGAGTAGTAATAATTGATTTCAATAGATCATAAAGAGTTGAAGCTTCAGGACTTGGCAACGTTTATGGTACTCCTGGATACTTTCCAGAAAGGGAGGACTGGAGAGATGGTGATATTAAGTGGGATGTATGGGCTCTAGCAGCAATTATTGCTGAATGCGATCTGCAAAGAAATGATTACTATAGCTGTAAGAGAGAGAAAGATTCAAAGCAGAGAATACATCAATATCTAGACTAGAATAAGATAAAAGGTAAAATGAAAGATATGGCTGAGCAGATTATCTTAAGACCAAACCACAGAGCAGAGCAAACAATAGACTAAATGATCAACTGGATAGGAGATATCAAATTTAGAAAATTAGCACATGATGCCAAGGTATAGTTTGAGTGAATAGTAAAAAAAAAACCTCTCTAATACACACTACTATAGATTACATTTAAACATTAAACCCCTACATAAACCCTATTAAAACCCTAATAAAGTATGCACTAATAGTCTACTTTTATCAATCAAAAACTCAATCAAACTACTGAAAGGGTTTTGGGGTTTTGATTCCATTTCCGTAAAATGAAATATGGAGAATCGCGTGGTGCCCCTGCCACCCCTTTAAGAGAAAAATTCTTTTTTGTCATCGTTTGCAATACTGATTCGCAAAAAATCATATGTTGAAAATTTGAGGTAAGTATTTTTGATCAGACCTATTAAATTAATACCGCTTAATTACACTAAATTAACGACTCTTTATAATATATTAATTTAAACATTTGAATTTAATTAGACAAAACATGGCACCAAAACCCCAACCCAAGAAACAGAAGAAGCCCAGAAAGCATGTATTGACCTTAAGGAGGAAGAAGAAGCAGAACCTCCATCAACTCGCTGCTATTCACGACACTAAACTCGAAGACGGAGTGCTCAAGGTGCAGGTGAGCTGGCAAGGGTACAACGATGCAGACCGTGACTGGATTCCCGACTCAGATTGTCAAGGCGCTGGAGCTAAGAAGATGGTGGATGACTACCTTGACAAACATAAACCTCAACTACTCTCCAATGTCCAATGGAACAAGCTCTACGGAAGTCGCACCAAGGCCCCAAACCCCGTTGTTGTGCAAGATGTCTCTCCTGAGGTAGTGGATCTTACTCAGTGCTTTACAGGATGCTAACCCACTCCAACCAAAATTGCGCCGATTGCCACTTTCTCTCCTGAGCAAGTACGATCACTCGCCACCATTCTGAATGAGCTTGCAGACAGAGAAGTTGAGTGTGAAGTCCCTACACATTTCACTATTTCTTCAAATGAAGAAAGCGAGGACTCTCTTGCCCCTCTCGATGACTATGAGACCTCCTACAAAAACTTTTGGAACTGGAAAAAGAAAGCTGAAATCGCAGGCTACTGCGAGGTAGATGAGATTGACTACTCGACGATGAAAGCAGAGACCAGAGAAGAATTCTCAAACAGCAAGTTGGATGAAGTTTCAACACATTTGGACAGATTCAACTGTACCCAGCAGACGTCGAATAGCTATCAATGTTCGACTTATTCAAGGAGGCTCTCTGGCACCCAGGTTATCAGGACCAGTCTCTCAACGCCTGTCTCATTCACGCAGTGAACATGATGGTCGGAGGCCCATTGTTCGATGTCGCCTCCAAGTTTACGCAATTGTACCTCTCGAGAACACACATGGCAAAGCTCAGAGAGCCTGAAGCGAGGTGGGAGCATGGATACTCTCTCAAGAACCTCAAGCACCTCATCTACGATCACCAAAGGAAATACTAACTCAGTCCTCACATGGTTTAAGTGATCACTGGACAAGTTCTTAGAGATGTGCAGGCATGCAAACATGGCGGCCTCTTCAGCTATCTTGAAGCTCAATCGAAACACACACGCTTCTTCTTCCAGATGATGGACGAGATCACTGTCAAGGAGAATGGCAAGGAAGAAACCCGTGAGCAACTACATGCAGGAGTAATCGCAGGTCGACAACTAGTGGCATATTCGACAGCGCTGAGCCTTGGCCTATCACAGTCGAGAAATGCAACAGACTTGCAAACAAATGGCTGAAAGGTGTCAAGTATTTGAGCCTGAGCGCTTTAGTCAAAGATAACCCTCCAAAAGAAAAGATGAAGGCTTTCATGAGAGAGTGGGAGCGAATTCTTACAGGAAATGCTATCCATACCAGAGATCGCAAAAAGAGAGCATGCAAGAGCAAGAGAAAAATGACAAGAAAATGCGACCGCAAACAACTCCAACGAGAGGGCAGTCGCCAGTATCGCAATTCGTCCTGTGAACCTATGGAACCAAAGCCAAGAACATCACATGATGAGCAGCAATTAGGCAAGAGGAGTGACAGTCGCAAGGAGATAGAAGCAAAGGCAGTTCGCAACATCAAGGGTGAGATGATTCGAGAGGCTAAGAGATAAAAACATTCTCAGGATGACAAGACCACCAGCTCCCAGGAAGAGGCCAAGATCATGCAGTCACTCCTCCAAGTCAGAGATCAGCTAGCTCTAATTCACGAGTACAGACATCACCTCGCGTCATTTTCAGAGCTGCCCAGAGTCCACGAAGTCATGAAAAGATCAGGGGCGCCCGCAGCTCACTAGGCTGAGGCACTCATGGCATGGCACTGGCAGGTGGTAACAGTAGCACGCTCAGATCTCCAACTCTTCAAGCAGGACATCGAACAATCTTTGAAGAAGAGCAACCCCGGCGCCTACAAGAAGCTCACCCCCAGTCAAAGGCCCTTGAGATACAGGACCGGCTGCAACTTATGTAGGAGAACTCCGAAGACCAGCTACACACATTCCTCAGGAAGATCTTCGCCAAGTGTCCCCTGCTCCCAGAGAAGATCCTCACCCTCCTCGTGAAGCAGTGCGAGACCCTGTAGGCGGACAAGCTCCTTGCCTGGTACACCGCGAACATCAAGCCGTAGGCAGAGGAGATCAGACGAGGCAAGTACTCCCAAGTGCATCAAGAGTCAGTGATAGTTATCCTGGACGAGATTGATTAGTAGTTTAATTAGTGAGTAAAACTTGTAATTAGATTAATTGCATATAATTAGTTGTTGGTACATTTCATTTTCATTTCTCCCAAATCTTTAATTCTTTTAATTAAATAACATAAAAGAGTAATTTTTAAGGGAATAGAGAAATTGATTTAGTAAAATATAGATGTGATAAATATATCGAGAAGGAGTAGAAGTATGTTAAACACTTTTGATTTTATTGATAGTTTAGGAAATTAGTTTAGTACTATGCGTAAAAAAGTGCATAGTTAGCATGATAGATAATCTGCGTATCTTTGATCATATTAATGTACTGTAATGCTGAGTTAATTAGGGCGCTTTTACTTTACTTCGAATATTATTGTTAGATGGAAGGTTGACTAAGAAGCCGATGATGGGATTAGAGGAAATCTGTGTAGCCTTAGTGGCAATATTAAAGTGAATTGCTTTAGAGAGAAGTTGAATACCAGTTACTGCTACTGAAAAAATCTATCTGATCCTGGCCTTAAACCGAAATCCAATCATGTTTCAACTTGAAGTAGTGACTTGCTTCTTGCTTTGTCTCAAATATTATCTTAAACTGGCATTCATTTTAGGCACTAGATCATCATACTAAAAATAAAATCATGTTAATATTCAATGTATAAATAGAAAAAAAGCAATACCTTATCATCCTTTTTATTTGTGGATAGTTTCTTAGATGACATTTTATTATTTATCGTAATTTGTTTGTAGTTTTTTATTCTTTTATTTCTTTTTCTACAGACTCCATTCATATTTATTAAGAGCATTTAAATTTAAATATTTTGATAATTAATACAAAATTAAGGTACTCTACCGCAAAAGAGCTTAAATGTGGTAAAGTACCTAAAAATATAAATAAATTAATATAATTAAAAAGAAATGAGTAATCTTGATTTACTTAATAATTTTACTAAAAATATTCTATTTTAGCTAATTATTTAATTCAGCTTAAATTCTCCATCTTCTTACAAATCATGGCATCTTTTACTTAACGATTTTAACGTAATATTAATGATGAATATATCAAATTTAAAAATTATTGGTAGTTTGATTATAACTCAACCAATTTAAAATTAATAAATATGATTGAAAAATTGGCTTATAAAAGAAATATATGAACATAAATCTCTCGAGATCAGGAAGATTTAAAAAAAAATTATTTAAGTAAGCAATAAATTTTCTTAGATTTCTTAATTAAAATACTATATATATATATATGGCTTAATCAAACTTTATACTTCAACAGATTTGATTTATTTAATAATTTTTTTAATTTAGAGTCAGAATAAATATTCTCTCTGACCTATATAAAATAAGCAAAGTAAGCATATTATTTAAAAATGCTTACTTAAACAAACTGAGTGTGAAGTAATATCAAAGTTACTATATTAAATGATAATTAAAAATCTCAAATAAAAGATTACATAATTATTCTTATAATTCATTTAGTAAAAGTGTAAAATGACTCAATTAGAACTCAAATTTTTAATGTTCATTCATCATTGTTAGTTAGTAGTTAGAAAATTACTTAGGTAAGTAAATAGCAATAATAAAAATCAAATAGCTAAATTAGAGTGCACCTGAAATCAATATAATTTAATGCTCTGAATGTTTTGTCCCTTCACTTGCTCCTTAATGTTATTCTGGATTTTCTCTGATCTCACTTCCTTTGTAACGAGCTCTGCTCCTTCTTCTCCGTTAGGAATTATGATATTTTTTTTTGGAAAATAGAGAATTATAACAATTTGATTAACAATATTAGAAATAATAAAAATTTCTGATTAGAATGTGCAGTGGCACTCACAAATAATGTAAGTTACAAAAAACATATCTGAAATTATTTTACTTTATAGGTTGTACCTGGCAAGAATTTTGGTGTTTGAAGGCAAAGACTTCACATGATGCTGCAATGTCAAGGCAAAGAAAGCATACTACTAATCTTAATACGACGAAGTTCAATGCCTTGGAAGAGATGTGACTGATTTTCAAGATTTTCATTTTCTATTGCTATTATTACTAATCATTTTATTGCTAATAAAGTTGTTGTAAATCTCTATTTTCCAAAAAATATATCATAAATTTTATCGATTGCCTCTACTCCGTTCTGCTCTTTGATCACTCTCTCTCACTTTCTTGGAATCATGTTTTTGATTTAAGTTATTTTGTTCTCTCATTTGAGATGTACCATTCGAACTCTGTCAAATCTTCTCCGAGCTCAATAAATTTTCCTCTCTTTTCTTACTTCTTCTTCAACTTGGAATACCTAGGCTTCTTCTGTACTTATTATTCCCATTGATCAACATGTATTGTTAGTTCACCATCTCATTGTCAAATTCTTGACAAAAAGGTTCCCAAAGTGTATTGCTTCTTTTTTCAGTATTTCTCTCATGTTCTTATTTCTCTATAGCGGTGCCTGACTTCCCGATTTCCATTTTGATTCAAGACCACCATCCCCTAAATACTCAAGCTCGGTGATTTCGTCACAACCATACCAACCATCTATTTCAATGTTGATAATGTTGACTACAAAAAACAGTTTCACTGTATGGGATGTAGGTGATCAAGAGAAGATCAGACTCCTCTGGAGACACTACTACTATAAAAATTAAGGTTTTATATTCGTCGTTGTCTCTAACTATAGAGACAGAAGAGTAACTCAAGGACAAAATTCTCTTGGTATTCGCCTAAAAAAAACAAGATCTTCCAGGCACTATGAGCTACCTAGGGATCACTGATAAGCTACGACTCCACACATTAGAGGTAGAACTTGGTAAATCCAAAGCACTTTTGCCCTTACTGTTGATGGTAACAACAAGGGTTTCGACTGGATCTCAAAAAATTTTGCAGCAAAATGAAATGCTTGAAAATATACCAGTTGCCATTCTTTTTTTTTAACTGTAAAAATCGATTATAAATATATCTTTCTTGAATATAGAAAGCTATTGCTTTTACTCATTAAAATATGTTTAATTACGAAAGTAATATGTTTAAAATAACTCACTTTTTTTAAAAGTAAAATAATGATAAATTTACAATTCTATAGTTTTTTGAATTTATTTGTTATACTTCCACATTTCGAATTTGCTTGCTTAATATTATAAAGATTATAATGGTAAAATGCTAATGCAAAAGAAATTTGTTCTATTTTGAATATAATTTGTGAATTTCATAGAAGAGATAGTAAAATTTATGTTATATTACCTTAATAAAAAGCTATGATATCAAAAATTGGGGGCAGGAAGTTTCTTGAACTTTTTCTTTTTATATATCATTTTATAAATTTTACAAAAAATCGCTAATAGAACTAATAATTTACTAGAAATAATTGAAGAGGATTTTGTAATTTAATCTTAGAGCTTAAATAGTTAAGTTTTCAATTGATATTTGAAATTATAAGCATAAATAAATTATAATAAAATTAGCTAAAAATACAAATAAATTGGATTATATACAAACAAAATAAACATTTTTAAATTTATAAAAAAATTATAATTAATAAAAAAATCATTGAATGATAAGAGATTATATGATAAATTACATTTCAAATAGTCATTAATAAATATTTTTTAAAAAATTTAGTACAGAAAACTTCCCTAAAAAATTTTTTCATCGTAAACTAGTGCAGGAAACTTCCTCCCCCCCAAAATTTATTGAATATCATAGACATTATGAAAATTTATTAAAATTGACTTAATAAAAAGATACTAGCTCGAAATGTGTATAATGCTAATCAAATAGAAATTTGTTCTATTTTGAAGATTATTAAGGTAGAACGCCAATTAAAAAGTAAAAATGTGCTTCTTTATTCTGCAAAGTTTGGTATTCTTATGGGCAATAAAGGAAAAAAATTTCATGATCGATCTCGATGCAGCAGATAACTTTCATGATTTTGCATCTTGTAGTATCTCTACTTGTTGAGCCAATCTTATGCGAAAATTTGGAACTCGGGTTATCCGTTGAGTTTAGGTCCAAGGTAATTGGCGATTTTGGATTGCAATCACCCCACAATCTTCTGGGTCTGTTACTTGGTTTGTATCTTAATTTTCTATAAATTTTCTGTCACAAACTCCTTTCCTACCACTTCAGATATAAGTTTGTTTATTTATCTCATGCGCTTATAATAACCGTTAGCTTCCTACTTTTCTCCTCGTGTAAATTATTCATTACTTCTTAGATTTTAGACACCTGTATAATAATCCAATTCTCGCAGTTTTTTATTGTGCTTTAGCAGCTCACCAGTAGTATGACTCCCTCAGTATCTTCAAGTTGCCATCTGAATTTATTATTCTCTATCTTCCAGTTCATCTGTCCTATAATTTTTCCTATAAGAACTTTACAATGTCATTCAGGACGACAAGTGGCAGATCATCTGTGTTATTTTCTGCACAATGAACTGTACCTCTTCTATCATCTACATGCAAACTTCCATAATCTCCTCCTTAATATGTCTACCTGGAATTAGATTGATGTGTTGCCACTCATTGTTTTTCTCTTTTCAGTGCTGATGTTGTTTCTCTGACGACAGTTCTTTCTCCCTGACTCATCTTCGTATAGCTTTCATTCTGTCATTGAACTTCCTTACTAATGCTTTTCTCTCTTTGTTCTCGTTCTTGGGCAACATACTATTGACATCATCCTCGAGGTCATAGGTTTCCATCCATTTTTAGCATAGATAATTTTGTCAAATCCGTGACATGACCTCTGAAAGATTGATAAGATGTTTTAGGGGCATTTTGTCTTATTGAACATTCATGTTTGTCGAATTCGACTCTTTGTTTTTAAGATTCCCTGATTTTCTTACTCGAATTTGTTTGTCCATTTAGAAAAAATTTGAATATTTAAGTAAACGATCATTAAAAAACTTAGATTTGTTATAATAATATTTTTAAAAATTTATTGCTTTAACGAGGTGAGTCAATATTTAATTTTTAGATATAGATTGTAAAATTAATTATCTTTGGTTTTATATTATATTAACTTTCATTTTTTTATACTTACCATTTATTTTTATTACATTAACTACTATCTAATTATCTTTGTTCTATTTTATTAAGTTGATTATTTATTGGTTAAATTTCATTTGAATTATTAATTAAGTTTAGACATTAAAGATATAAGTAGTTTTTTAGAAAATCATAGTTAATATTATCTTATAATTAGTTATTAACTTTTCCTTAAATATAAGGTATAAATTAATTTATTACATATAAAGTAAGTATATATTATATTTCTATTCTTGATTATTTAATCATTCCTTAGAAATTGTAAGTAATTTCTCTAATTCTTCAGTCTACTTTTTAATCCTTTCTTTTCCTCATATTTGCCCATAGTTTTTATGCCTCTGCTTTTATCTCTAAGGTCAA
This sequence comes from Oxytricha trifallax, assembly GCA_000711775.1. Taxonomy (NCBI): domain Eukaryota; phylum Ciliophora; class Spirotrichea; order Sporadotrichida; family Oxytrichidae; genus Oxytricha; species Oxytricha trifallax. Next base: position 8,939 of record ARYC01007110.1, read on the forward strand.
ATCGAATCTCCTTCACCTTCTTATTACTATTAATTCTTTTCTTTGTCTTGGATATTCAACTTTCATCATTCTTCTATCTGATTCTTTCAGTTGAATTGAACTTTGGGCTTCCTGATTTAAGTTACTCTGAAAAGCTTTTCTAACTCTCTCAAAGTTTGAGTCCTCTTATCCTTTTATCAGCCAGGTCATATATGCTAGAATTACAATTTGTCTTTTATCGTCTAGGTTTATTAATTTGTTCTCTCTAATTAAATTTTAATATCTTGTCGGGTCTCCTTGTTGATTAGATTGCGATTTCTCTTATGATTTTTATCCACAATATTTTGTGGACATTGTAATAGTGGCTCATCCCATAATACAGAGTGTCCTTCCTTAGCTGATTACCATCATCGTTACCATTACATTTTTTGTAATAAAAATCTTTAACTTTTCTATAGTCTTTATTTTGTTTTAGTGAACTTGATTTTAACACATATTTCTATTTAAGTAATGTCATGTCTTAATTTCTTTGTGTTCTTCTGAACTAATTACATTATGATATCTGCTGTGCTACTTTCTTTTAATTGTTTAAATTCCTCAAAATTTAATTAAGAATATTTCTTGAGATCCTAAATGCTATTCTCTTCAGCTATGTTTCCATTTTGTTAATTTCCTCTAATTTTACATATTTGGCTGAAATGAGTGGTGTATACTTATAAATCAGCAGTGACCTGATTTATGCTACCATTATCGTATCACAAATAGTTGTGTTGTCTGATCTGGTAAGTCTTTGGGAAAATTTTGTCTGTCTCCTCATTTCATTCCAAGTGTTTATCAGCATCTATTAAGGATTTAAAACTATATTTATTCCCAAGTATATTGCTTCCTTTCACTCTCTGAATTTCTTCTATTTGCTGGATTTGCTCAAATTATTTGGCGTCACTCAAAAATATTGTCATTTAGTGTTCAAATTCAGATTGTGCGTCATTCCCTCTTTGTCAGGCAACATACAATTTTAAGTTCCTAAAACAATTAAAGTAAGTCTGTAAGGAATTTTAAGAATCCTGAATTTAATTTATTAAATATAAAACACTCCACAAGATCACCACCTTCTAAAAGGGGTGCCTTCTTAGTAATTTCTTTTTAGATTTGTCTTAATTACTTACGGATTTAAAAATTTTAGTTGGAAAGGAAAGGAGGGTTTTCAATCTTCTTAAATATTCCAGGATCCTTTTAAATTATTGTTGTCCTTGATGTTTATTAGAATATCGTCTGCAAAGGCTAACAATTTTCCCTATCTTACTAAAGATAATAACTCATATAAAGAATGCAGCGAGCTTGTAAGTAAATGTTAAATAGCATCAGGGATATTCGGTTTCCCTGAGTAACTCCATTTTGAGAGTTAATATATTCATTTTCGTATTTAATACTACCATTTTTGTTTTAGTTCCTCTATTAGTTTGATGGTTGTTTTTCCTCCCCTGACTTCGCCCTGTCTTTTTATATTTCCAGTAAATTGTCTTTGAAGCTTAAGTCGTAAACCTTTTAAAGATTTACTAGGAGGTATGCCTCTCTTTACTTATTCTCCTTCTTGAGTTTTTAATATTTTCTAGTAATATTATTAGGTTAAATTGGGTGCACTTATTTTCTTTGAATCCACTTTAATAGTTGTTGTTTGCAGTAGCGAGCTTTTCCCACTTTGGAGTTTGTTCAAAATAACTTATTCAATTATTTGCCTTAAAGGGAGATCACTGAAATTAACCTCGTATACTGAATTCTGGGTAGTGATCTCAAACTATCTAGCTCGGTAAGATTAATCTGCTTTTTTTTCAGATTTTAAGGCAACTGTCCTGTATTTAACCAGTTATCTATTTTCATGCATAATGTTTTGCGAATGCTTTTTGATTTCCTAAGATTTTTCCACAAAAAAATCTGGGCCTATTACTTGTTGAAGTTACATTCCCTTATACTCTGCTCAACTTCGTTCACTCCTCAAAATGTCTCTGTCTCCTCTTCAAGCTTATTCACTTGATCGCCTGGTTTGACTTTAAATCATGTTCTTTCCTTTTTTTCTATATATAGGTTGCTGTAAAATGTTAGGATCTTATTCAGAGATTTTCTCTCTTAGATTAAATCTTTCTCCGTAACTTGTCAATCTTTTTAAAGGCTCTGATAATTTCCTACTTTTAGTTAGTCTCTTTAACAAGTACAAGAATCCTTTAACGCCATTCTTCTCTAGACATTGCTCCATATTTCTTATCGCTTCGTTCCATTTTTCTTTTTGCTTCCTATATTTTATTATTGGTTGATTGATTGTTGCTTCTTATCACCCATTCTGGGGTTGATTGTACCAATGCTTTGACTCGCTGTGTATTTCTGGTTTATCCTCAAAGTATTCTTAAAATGGATTATCTAAATTTTTTTCAGATAACATTCTTCCTTCTTCAATAAATGTCTTCTAACATTACTTTCTTATATCCAAGACTCTAAATCCTCTTTCTTTGTAAAATCTTATCCTAATTCTGGCTTGAATTAATTAGTGGTCGGTTAGTCTTAGTTAGTCAGTTTCACAACTTATTGACTTTACTTTAGAGAATATTTAATCCAATTGATTTCCTTTTGTATGAGTTTCCACTCCCTATGGGATGGATTCTTTAAGACTTTCTTTGTTTAATCTTTTGCTTAGTTCTTCAATGTGGTAATTGAAATCCCCATTACTATGATTCTCTAGTTTTTGCATTTAAGTTTTAGCGGCTTTATCATGTATAAGAGTCTGTCCTACAACTCTTTTACTTCGTCATTCTAGTAGAGTGGGATATCTACAATAAAAATGTGGAGTAAAAGCCTTATTTGTTTAGTATGGTCCAAGTTACATACTATCTCAACATTTTTATTGTTTTCATTAGGAATCTTACCCCATTTAGTGACAGCACTCCTCCATTTATGGCTAGCTTGGTTTGTGCAATGTTCTAATTGTGAGTCCTATTATTCTTTGCAGTCTTGTCTCGACCAACCCGATGAAGTCTGGTTATTTTAGTTCAATCTCCATCATCATTTGGCATTGCTTTAAAATGGAGTTTAAGCCTCTCATGTTTTGGATGCAGATGCTTATCTCGAACGTCTTCGTTGGTACTTATCTTTTGTTGGAAATGATTTGAGTTTGCATCTTACTTCTCTAATTTCCTCCAAATCTCTCATTCCTCTTGATCCAGCCCTCCACTTCTCTTACTTGCTAGAAGAAATTAAGATAGTGGCAGTTTTCCAGTAGTATACTGAATTTATCAAAAGTTTATAATTGCTTTGTATCCTTTTGACTTTTGGGTGCATCAGAGGTTAAATTTAGGAGATCTTTTTGAATATTCAAAGTAATCTCTGAGTGAATTCTGTTTTTCTGCTTTGATTTTTTCATCCTTGCTTTCATATATTGGTTTAGCTTCCTTCTGGATGTGCTTACTGCTTCATTTTGCTCGCCTTTTGTTTCTCACTATTTAATTATTAAGTTTTTATTCATTCATCATATTCTTTTAATATTTATTAAAATGTTAAATACTTAATTTTATACAGTTTGGTTTGTATTTATTTAAAATCATAATTATTAGTTTACCTTTTATTTTATTAATAGTCACCTGAATATATCTTAAGATTTCGAAATGTGAAACAGCATTTGTTGATGCTCTCCATGCAAAAAGTAACGTGGGCGACTGCTAGGATAATATTTCAGAGTAAAAATTCCTTCCTTGGTATTAGTAAAGGCATTCAGTTCTAAATGTTGAACTTGGAGAAGCGATTGAGAATACCTGTGAAATCAACTACATTTTTGAACAATGTATGAGCTTATGTGTTAATATTGATAAAATATAAAACATTAGGGGAAAATAAATTTTTTCAAATTACATAACTGCCTATAAAAATAACTATGTTAATTAATTTCAATTACAGTGTGAGAAAATGAAATAAATATAAACTTATGTATTATAAACGATTAGTGAATAAAACTTAGTTTTTTATTTACTAAATTCAATAATTGATTCTTTTTTTTATTTTCAAAATTGTTTGTTGTTCAAAGCAGTGATGAATATAATTCTAAAACTATTTGATTTAAAAAAAACAATATATTTCTGATAAGAAATAATAAAGTGAAATTGAGAGCGCAGATTGTGCAACCTCATTCATAAAATAATTTATAATATATAGTTAAATTATGTGAATTGTGCGAGAAAATCTCTACCTACCATATTTTATTTTTAATTTAAGAATAAATTGTACCTACTTTGGTTTTATTATGAAAAATACGTTTGAGAATCCTGAGTGGACTCCATTCTCTTATATGTGTCTTAATTCGATTTTAATAAAATTTAATGATTTTCTTAATTTATAACGTTATGTATTAATTTCAAATAATTTTTAATTTTCAAGATATATGATCGATAATTAATATTAATAGTTAAAGGAAACATAAAATGAAATAAAATAAAGTGCATTGTCTTGTCATTCTAATTCAAATTTATCTTTGCACTTCATATTTAGATTCTTTGACCAGTTTTTTCTGTTTTAATGTTAATTGAGAGTATATTGTCTTTACAACTCATGCCAGGTCGGACAATTGAAAAATCAAATTATAGATAACTTTTAGTAACTTAAATTCTATATGAAATAAACAGGATCCTTCTGCATCAGTATCAATAGATTCTATTATCTTCTTAATTGATTTGATTTTAATATATCAATTTTCTAATTAAAAGGCTATCACTATCCACAGTTATCTGCAAATAACATACCTAATTAGTTGTCTATTTATTTTCTTTAGAACTCTTAAGCTACATTTATTGACCATTATCTTATTTGAGCTTGATTTTTAAAATGTCAATCGCGACTTAATTAACATTCTTAATATTTTTTGCATAAAGCGATTATTAATATTTAGAAAAAAAAATATACAACCTATTAAGTTTTCCATTGAGTAAAAATAGAAGAAAAATCCAAAATTAAATGAATAATTAAGAATCTCAAAATAGATGAAATTTAGAGATAGAATAATTTAAATATAATTAAAAACTTAATTAGGTATAATTAGCCTAAAAACAGAATTTAATTTTAAGATAATTTGAATTAATTATTATAACTAATATTACTTATCATATGTCTCATTTTATTAATTGATAATTCCCTATATATTTATAAATAAACTATATCAATCATAATACCCCGTTAGTCAATTAAGAATGAAGATTGGGGATTAAGAATAATAAAATTAAAATTAAAATATAATTGGCTAAGATTTATTATAATTAGGATAAAAACAAATTCACGCACCCTGATTGGTTTATTTTATAGAGATAATTATTCGAGCCAATGGTTTTAATAATTAGCCAAAACTATATTAAATCTTAGCCAATTATATTTTAATTTTAATTTTATTATTCTTAATCCCCAATCTTCATTCTTAATTGACTAACGGGGTATTATGATTGATATAGTTTATTTATAAATATATAGGGAATTATCAATTAATAAAATGAGACATATGATAAGTAATATTAGTTATAATAATTAATTCAAATTATCTTAAAATTAAATTCTGTTTTTAGGCTAATTATACCTAATTAAGTTTTTAATTATATTTAAATTATTCTATCTCTAAATTTCATCTATTTTGAGATTCTTAATTATTCATTTAATTTTGGATTTTTCTTCTATTTTTACTCAATGGAAAACTTGAATTAATAAGTTGAATATAGTTTATAAACCTATGGTTTTATACTGAGATATGACTCTAACTACCAGTTTAATAGAAGCAAAACTATTGCCAGCTTTTCAACTATATCAATACTTTTCGTTTTGTCAATTTATTATGTTAAGAAATTCTTTTCCCATCACCATAACCTTGTAGAAGGTAAGAAAAATAGCAAGCTCTATTGTTCTAAAAATTACCCTGACAAATTCCTGCTCTTCATCACATATTCCGAAATGCTGGATTTGCAGATAGAACTTTTTCTTGAATCTCGAACTTCATACTACCGATAGGTTTTCTCAGAACCATTAAACTGCTTCTCAACTCCATAGAATGGGTCAGAATATTGAAAAAATCGTGAATATACTAATGCTTAAATTTAAAGAAATATTTAATAACTTACTTTATATATTTTTTAACATTATTTATAAGAAATATGCTTTATTATTTATAAAATAGTATATTACGATAAAATATATTCAAAAATTTTTTTTTTCTTTTTCCAATTAGTGCCCTATACTTTTATTGAAAATTTTTAATTATAATTTAATTATGGCTATTTATAATTAACTATAAAAATAAAGTTTTTTATTAATTTTTATTAAATATAATTTATTCATGATTATTAAAATGAATGATTTAAATAATTTTTGCAAATAAAAGAAACAAACCTTTAAAATAGAGAAAATTTTATTTTTTAAAATTATTAGTTTTACTAAATATAATCATTTATTAAATTACTTTTCGAGGGGAGGAAGTTTCCTGCCCAGTCTTATGATAAAAAGAAATTATTAGGGAAGTTTCCTGGCAAGTGAATTTTTTATTTTTTTCTTTTAATTTCTTTTTCAATATTTATTATTTATAGCTCTTAGTAACAACTTCTAGTTAATTAATTTACTTGAAAATTATATGTATATTAGTCTATATTCATGAAATTTTTTTAAATTAAATCACTTTAAATATCAATTTTTCTCTTTAAGTACATAAAGATTTATGATAAAATGACCTTTTTGAATTGATTGCTATTAATATTTATTCAGACTAATTTACTAAACATCTACATTTCCTTATTTTTTATGATGGTCACTGATTTGTGATAAACCTCGCCATAATTAATTAAGTTAAAAAATAAATAAAAAATTCTATTTTGTAAAAAAAAACATGAAAAAATAATATATAAATTTTACTTGCCAGGAAACTTCCCACTTGACAGTGAACTTCCTCCCCCCTACTTTTCATATTGGTAGAAATTTTTTAATAAAAAAAATAAAATTAAAATTTATATTATTAATAATATAAAAATAAGCGAAGTATTAAAAATATAATATTAGCTATTTGGGCCTATTTTAAACTTAATTAAGTAAAAATTAAATGAAATTTTAAAAAGTAATTATTAAAAAAAATGGAGAATCATTTATTTATAACAATTTTGTATTTTATGCATTTATATAATGACTAATTTTTCACTATTTTTATTGAATCTAGAACTTAACATAGGATGAATCATAATTAAGCTTAAAGATTTCAAGAGTAAAGATTATCTAGCTTCAGCTCTCTAATACAGCAAATTCATTTATTGATATGATAATTTATATCGACGAAATTATATACAAACCATTCCAAACAAGTTCAAAGACATGGGCTCCATAGTACAGTAACTACATTGCTAACAAGTTACGTGTGAATCTCAAGACTCAAACTGTTATTGTGGGAATAAGATGGAAAACGGGATTAGAGGGTTAAATGATAAAGCCATTTTCAATAAACACAAAAGACTGCAAAGACTTGATAGAATATTTAAGAGCTGTCAATTAGAACACGCAATTTGTGAAATTTTTGGATATTTTGCTTAGCCGCTATAGTCGAGCTGTCTAAGATTTAATAAGAGGTTATAGATGGAGATGTCTCTTCAACGCTCCATACTCTTCTGAGTACCCCTGTATTGAGGAGATTTTTTAATTGAATAAAGCACCATTACAAAACAAACTTGATAAACTATGACTTCAAATGTTGTGGAAGTAAACATATAAAGCTGATTAAAAGTTCAATAGAAAGCGTGAATAGGGAAACAATACAGAGAATTGTTGATAGATATATTAAATTAATGAGAGACTTAATCCGATTGAGTTAATTTAATTAGTGAATATAATAATATGTTTTAAATAAAATTTTAAATCAATCTCTAGGTGTGATGCGCTTGGGTTTTCTCTATCCTTCAAAGAATATGAGGAAACTTCCTAAGTTTTTATATTCTTAAACCCATGATGAGTGAGTATGTTAAACATCGATTTTTAGGGTTTTCAAGGCAGCGGGAGGGTCACGGAAATTCATAAGGTCACCACTAAATATGGGTTCATGAGCAAGAGTGTGTCACCGTAAAACCAGATATAAAGCCATTTTAAAAAGTTATAAGGGGTCAATTTGTCCATTTTTGAACATTTAGAAAACTTGTCCAGAGCTGAACCCTTCCCCGGCAACATGCAGGTTCACATCTAATTTTTCTAAAAACATTGGGAAATATTAATTCTGATTATTTCGACCTCGCTGAGCACGAATATCGAATCAGAATCAATTTATCTTCAAAACGCACAAATATACAAGCAAATAAATTATGACTAATCGTATTTTAATCTAAGCGAATTTAAGGATTTTATAAGCCTCGGTAGATGGTTTAAACAATTATTGAGGTGAGGTAAGCAAATCAAAATAATTCATCTCATCTCTGTGCTATAGCTCAGCAGATGAAATCTAATTTTTTATACTATTTGTATCCCCAATGATAAATTATTAATTATTATATTTTTAAAAAAGGGGGAATTAATTTATTTAAATCTTCAACAATCCCATTAATGAATTCTTATTAGAGGTAAAAATAAGCCGCATCATATTTATCTGATTAATTAGACCTCGTTAAACACGATAATAAAATCAGAATTGATTTATCTTTAAAACTTGCAAAGTTAAAACTACTTGAAGATTGAATCATCGTATTAATTAGAATGTGATTTTAGTGACTTCACTTTTGATTCTTTTGAAAAATAGTAAAAATTAATTTAATTGACAACTCGACAATTTCAAAAAGGATATTAAAAAGTTAAATAAAATAGCAAAAAATATCAATTCTAGTTATTTCGACCTCGCTTACCACGATTATAAAATCGGAATTGATTTATCTTCAAAACTCGCAAAGATACAGGCCTTTAAAATATCAAAGTAGGATTGATGAGTGAGTATTCAATTAAACTTATTTGTAAGAGTAAAACAATTGGATGTTTTAGACGAGCAAGGCGTTACGTTCTTTTCTAAATAAACTTATTGTTTGAGTAGAATTGGGGGATTAAGAGTAGATAAAATGAGTGTTAGACTAGAACAGCCAGGCGTTTCGTTGTACGTTAAACATCGATTTTTAGGGTTTTCAAGGCAACAGGAGAGGGTCACGGAAATTCATGATGTGATCTAGAATCAAGCAAATACACTAAATTTGGGCTTCAGAGCAGATGATATACATAGTAGCGTCTGCTCAAGACCATACGCTACCATATCTCTGTAGAAACTATTGTTGAAATTCCCAGTTCGTTATATTATAGTAAAAAATATTGCCTGATTTTGTAAGGTTTTTGTATGGATGATTATGGTTGTATCTGGTTGTAAGAAATGGAAAGTGTGGTTGCGTCTGGTAGAAAGTCAGGGGTCCGAAATAAATTCGGGAAAGTATTTGTGGTCAAGTCGGGGCTAGTGACTGTGGCTTTAAGATGATCTCCCGTTCGAAACATATTGGTGACAGGAAATATTGGCTTGAAAAAAAGGCGAGGAAAGTTATGGTGCGGGAAAACTATGGCGGAAAAGAATAAGAATGATAAAAAATATATATTTAATTAAATCATTGTATTAAGGCTTTTATCTTTTGATCAACCTTTTGAATATCTTCGGTTTTTGATATCTTGTATTTATATATATGGTAGTGTAGAATAATGTTTAGATTCTCAATTTCATGTTCAAATATTTAAAGCGGTTCTTTGTAAACAGATTTGAGTTAGAAGTAATGGAAGTCAGAATTAGAGTTATAAATATCATCATTTTCAAAATCAATGGCAAGGTTGATCTTTTTATAGTTGTTGGAATACCATTTTTAAACATCTTTCTTTTTGGGATATTATTCTTTACTGAAGGCTATAGTTACAAGGCTGGTGACATATTGGTTATAGTCTTAGTCTTTGGGGGTTTGAGTTACAGTGGCAATTTTATACATGGTAGTTTTATAGTTAGAATTAAAAGCAAAAAAAAATTAATTATAGTATTAGGGTTATTATTATTATCATTATTATTATTGTTATTATATTATATCATTTATTCATTAAGCTAGAATTCCATTTATAAAAGTTAGTGGTAGAACAGTATTGCCTTAAATTATTCCATTTGAGTATTTAGCAGTTCCGTTCTAATTGTACTAGCAAAACTTTTTTGTGACATTTATTACATTAACTCTACCAATAATATTTTGATCTTTCATATAGCACTTTTTGCCTGAAACAAATTAGGTTACTTACTTGCTGATAGTTTATCCGTCTAATAGATCAAGTTGTTCGTCAAATGAAGATCCAGTACATCCTTTCATTTTAGCTATCTCTATAACTTTACCATTAACCAAAGTCTTTCTTAGAGCATATACCTTTGGAGCAAGAATAATACATTCATCAAAGTAGAGTTCTCCACCATCATGTTTAGTTTCTCTATTAAATAAATTTTTAATATTGTAGGAATACATTCGAAATTGGGAAATTAAATTAAATTAAATTAATTATAAATCAAAATCTTGGCAGTTAAAGTTGGCCAATTTAAATGATTTTGGGCTCATTCGATAGAGAATTTAAAATTAGCTGGACTTTACTATTGGCGGTACTATTTTATTGCATCCCTGGAGCGAGATAACTCGACTTTAATTAAACGCATCTAAATTCATTAAATTATACCCTCACATTAAAGTCGAGTTATCTCGCTCCAGGGATGCGATAAAATAGTACCGCCAATAATAAAGTCCAGCTAATTTTAAATTCTCTATCGAATGAGCCTAAAATCATTTAAATTGGCCAACTTTAACTGCCAAGATTTTGATTTATAATTAATTTAATTTAATTTAATTTCCCAATTTCGAATGTATTCCTACAATATCATATTTTTCAATATATTCTTATTAATATAATTTTTTGAATTCATCCATTATTTTTTACGGATATTTATTATCTATATAACCAATTTTTTGTTAGTATCCTTAAAGAGCAATACTATTTCCACATTTTTTTATTTTGTCAAGGCATTAATTTTTGAGAGATCCCAATTAATCACCACAGCCATCCCATTAGTATTTTTGTTATAGATCAGAGAATTGTTATAAGTTACAGTCTGTAATAATAGAATCAGTGTCAGAGTAATGTATCTTATAGCCTTTGTTTAAATATCTCTCATCAATTAATAGAGCTCTAATCTGGCATATGCTGTAACTGCTGCGGCTACTGCTATATTTTTACCTTTAATATCAAACAAGTCATTCTCCATATCTACCATAAACTAGTCTTCATTGATTTGATTGTAGTTATAGACTTATCCAGATTCAAGATAAGATTCCAGCTAGTTACCATTTCAGAATTTGACGCCGCGTTTGTCTATCCATCTAAGACCAAAGATTCCATAAGCACTATTAATAATAATTTTTCAAGTAGCTTCCATAACTGGTTTGCCTAACTTTTTGCTTTCAGCTTTTAGTTTGAAGCCGTCTTTCATAATATCTCTTAGCAAGTAACATTTATCAAACGAGTTGCCATTTAGAAATTCGTATTTATTACCTATCATCATACCAGCTTTAATTTTTTCACTAAACAACATAATCTCAGTGTCTGAATGATGAGGGAATACAAGTTTAGAATTATGCTAGATACCATGGAGGGTTAACTCATTTTAGTTGGCAGTAACTTTACATCTTATAAACCCAAAGAATTTTTAAATATCAATATCTTTAGCATCTGCTCGTTTAGGATTTCCAATAGGCATATAATATTTGGCACCAACAGCTGGATAAAGCGACGTAAAGTCATGATAGTAAACCTTTTCGAATCTGCCATAAGAATATATATATATCACATCTTCCGCCAAAGTAGCCCTATCTTATATCTTAATCAACATCTCTTGAAAACTCATATAAGTAACGATTTTAGAATTTACCATTTTTATTCATAAAGCTTGTGTGTTTTTTGTAGTATTTTGTGAAGAATAGTTTCTTGGATAATGTAGCTGATGTATAACAGTCACAGATATCTATTTCAATTTTAGGGTTGTCAATTAACTATTATCTAAACTTAATCATAATTTCGGAAAGTGACAGACAATCATGTTTTAAGTATTCTTTAATTTCAGCCATATGTTCTCCATAAATATTTTATGAATTAGGGTCATCAAATTTGAAGTTGTGATTGGATTGTTTCATATATTTAGGTTTTGTTATTGGCATAAACCATCTAATTTACCAGCAAATATTCTACAAAGGTCTCTAAATATAAATTTGGTACCGAACTAATTCTCAACAACCTGATTGATAACACCACCATTTAATTCCATAAACTTCTCTTGATATATTTTAAGGTCTTTACGTTTCATAAGCCATTCGTTGACAATAGCAATATCATATTTTGCACCATTATGAGCATACAGATAAACTTTTCCATCAAATTTATATTATGATAAGTAATCTAGAAATTAACTAATACAGTGATCATTATAGAATTCTTCATAACCATAGTCAAAGTCATTAGTGTTGAATTCAGTACATAGTCCAACAGCAAAGGGTTTTCTTTGTTGATCTTTAAGCATTCTAGATCATAAGTCATAAGTGTTCGTTTAATGTATTTAGCCTTAAAAGGTCTGGGAATGATAGGAGTACATTCATATTATTTCTTTTATTAAATGATTTCATATTGCTTACAGAATTCAGGATATTATTTCTTGCTGACCATTAGTAGACAATGACCATTTCTGAATTGGAGTTTCATGTTACTTTTAATTAATGGTGATGACTTTCTTTCTTATGACACAAATTAGAGGGGGTAAATTTATTTCTCAAGATTAAATAGTTCATTGTAGATAGTAAACTTCCATTAATAGTAATCTGAAATAGTTTGGATATCATCATAATCCGAGTGATCTTTGATATTATTACCATTGGTGTTTTAGATCTTTACCCATTTTTTCAACATAGTTCTAATCAATCATTTTTTCATATTATTCGGTGAATAGAAGCTTGTTGTAAACAAGACAGTGATAGAAGCAGTTTATAAGAAGATGGAGATACAGTAACATATTAATTATTCATAGATATGATATGTCTACCACCTCTAGCGATTTATTATCTGTCCATTTGTTGTCTTTTGGGATAGATGAGGACTTAAGCTGTTCTGATAAAATCATGTTGCTAATATTTTTCACCAGATTACTTAAGCTTTGAAATAAGATCTTATATTAGCTGGTTTTGGTTGCCTATTTTGGTAGATAGAGATTCATATTAACCATTTTCTAGAATAACAAATCTGTAAAGCTTATTGGCATTAGATCTATTAATCAGTTTGAATATGTTATTAACAACGCTTCTGACTAAGTTGTAGTTACCATCTATGAAACCTTTAGTGATTCTATCCAATTGTATTTGAGGAACATCGTATTTTTATCTGGTCTTGTTGTTGAGAGTAGGCTTATATTTTATAAATTTTTATCTTTATCTTCTACCACAGACTTTTATACATCGAGATTATTTCATTGCATGCAAATATGTCTTATAAGCAAGTTCTTCCTAGATCTAATCATATTAACAGTCTAATTCGGAATCTATTTGCTCGGGGATAGTTTCTGATGAAATCACAGTTTCTTTTTGTTCTTCTTGTTGGCAGATCTTTTTATGATTCCAAAGTTCCTGTATATGAGTATGCTATAAACCACATTCATATTTACAATTGTTAAGAACTAGTTTTAAAGGTTATTCTTGAACTTACTGTTTCATACAAGCTATTCTTAGCTCCAAAACATTATTATTATTTTATGGTAATTATTATTGTTATTATTTATTTTTTTATTTTCTAGATTATTATATATATAAATACTTAATTGGTGTTACGAGTTTAAAGAATTATTTCTTATCATAAAACCCCAAGTCAGTTATTTACAAGATTTGGGTGACGTATTAAATTAATCAAGTGTGAATTATAATAATTATCGATTTGGTTGCTTTAGTAATTTAGAAGAGGGTCCTGTAGTAGTAGTAGTAGTAGTAGTAGTAGTAGTAGTAGAGGCTATTCTACTAAAGCTACCAAAATGACGAATTGCATATTTAATTATTAAAAACTGCTACCCCTCTATAATATTACTTAAGAATCCTTAAAAAAGTCACAAATCCAACATATGAACCTACTGCTCCTTAATTCTAACGCCCCGCTCAGCCAGCAAGAGGACCCATAGTTGCTGGAGGAACACTCAGAGGATCTGCTGCTTGGCCATCTTGAGTTTGACGACCCCCTGCTTACAAAGACATCTTTCAAACAGCGCCTAAACATTCTCATCAGCAACATTTAGATACCGAATAAAAATCATGGGGCCCTCTGACACGTGGTGAGTAGCATTCTCGGCACGCGCTCCACGCTCTCCTATTCGACACTAGTGGACGAGGCCTTGCATGCAACTGTGAAAATGGGGAGGGAAGATGGCGGGCGCCATATTGGAGGCTCTCATGATGATTCGACTCATTACCAAACCATGGGCGACTTCTTAGATCCTACTTTAGATGCTTCGCCTCCTCTCACCAGGTAAGCTTAAACAATAGTAATTGATAGCGAGATTTAGGGAAGGAGCACAACGTAACCTATTACCCAAGCTAAGCGATCAGGGGGCGAGTCCCAGCAATTATCTCAAGAACGCCTGCTGTCCAGATACCGTTGGCTCAGCCACCAAGCCAGTTGGCATCCTGAATACTCATGATAGCCAAAGGCACAAAACTCCCATGCAAAAGCACGAAGCTCTAGTGCATTGCGCCTTAGTGAAATTCATACTACTCTAGTGCTAAAGTGTATCAGAATAAACCCTTCTAAATCAGGATTCTTGGCACCCTAGTCTATGACAGTCAAACTGGCCTGTTTGGGGGCAGCACTCTACATGCGTTGGCTTAAGGTCGCATACATTAGGGCACTCACTGCATGGAGCCGACTTATGAGAACTCTGAGGGTCGAGTGATTTTGAATATTACAACAACCTGCCGTCATCAGCAAAAGTATTCCTCGGATAATCTTTGTATGGTAAACAGCTGCCTGTTCAGTTATTTGTAACTCGCTAGCTCGGGCTGTGCTCTCTCGTCGAGGTACGATAAGACTAAGGTGGCTTGCTGAAATCATTCGAATTCGCCTGCAACAAGCTCACTGTAAAATTCAACAATTTGAAAAATCCCAATGTGAAGGTCTCCGAAGCTTGATATTCTGATTCTCCCACTAAATAAGATCCAATAAAGAATAATGAGACTGTAGACAACATCATGAGCCGAGCTGCTGAAAGAGACAAGAGTTCCCTGTCAATAAGCTAGGAAAGGCAGAGAAGAGATAGCGTCTGAAGAGATTCAAGAAGGACCAGGCCATGCTGATGCAGATGCAGAGCGCCCCCACCTCCCCCTAAGTTCCTGCAGAGATTCAAGCCCGCCCTCACCAAGGACACCGTGGATTCGTTGATGAAGGATGCATCGAAATTCAGACCAAAGAATGGAGAATGCGCAGAGATCAAGTACCTGGACCGGGAGAGGCAGGAGCAGCTCAAGACTTTGAGAGAGATTAGACAATTTGTGAAGTGAGTTATATCATATTAAGTTTCAAGTTATTGCATTTTGATTAATTTTATACGTCTACAAAAAATTGTAAATAACAGCATTGGGGTTTTATTAATATTTTGCTAGGTTAAGTGAATCAATCTTTTAAAGCATCTTGTCTTGTAGTTTGAACACACACTTTCCTTGTTGTTGATATTTCTCATATACCTTGTTGAGTCTTTAGATCTGAGCCGACAGTTTCTAGACTTTCATTTTATAGCGAGATAAATTATTATATTTTTTATTATTTAGTTTCTTCTAACATTTGTTTAAATTGAATTTATTTTTGCTATATAGAATAATATTTATCTGCTAGAACCCTAATTTATTCAATGTTTAGGTTATATTTTTTATGTAGATATTTAGTTGTAGTATTTGTGGAGATATATGTTATGGAATCACACTACCCTTATGTTTTCTTTATATGACTCTATAGCAGTTTGAATTATTAATTAAATTTAGGACAGGTTTCAATCATTGTTTTAATATACATTTTGTTTAAATTAATCATTTTATTATATGTATCAAATGGAAGACTCTCCTTATGACTGCTAGATATCAAGCTGTAATTAATGTAAGAAATAATTATAGTCATTTTGCCTATTTTTAGACTTACACCTAGGTATTATTAAAAACTCACGAACTATGACTATTAAATTAAAACAGTAATTAAAGCAATTAGATGTAAACCACCTTATTATTTATTAAAAGGCCATAGAATAATATCAATGAATTAATTGTTTTTAAATTTATTGTAGTTAAGAAAGATGAGCTTTACCAATAAACTTAAAGAAATATATCTACACAAAGATATGTCTGAGCAAGAACGTAATTAATGGTTAGAATCAAGAAACCTCTCTAAGAAATTCGGTTAGACTAAACATCCAAAATACGACAACAGCAAAGATTATGTTCTATATAAACAATCAAATCTAAAAAAAGGTTAAAAAATATCTTAAGTATGGATTGAACCTGAAAAGACCTATGGAGTTTATGAAGTAACAGCTATAAAGTTCTGTAAAAAAAAGAGATATGAAAAAAGGAAGATGCTGAAGAAGAATAAAAAATAGAATGATTCAAACATCAATATATGATTAAGTCGTTACTAAATTGTATATTCTCTAATATCCTTTGTTATTGATAGAGCAGGCATAAATTTTTAAATGATTAACATGTAAAGCAATTTAGTATAAGTATCGGTTAACTGCTATAGTACAAACGGAATGAATATTCTAATTAAAGTACTAAAACAATATATAATGAAGGCTTAAAAATAATTCATCGACTAAGTGTTTTTATAACTATTCTAATGATAATTTATCAAGCTTAAAAGTTTTTCAACAATTATTTAAAATTTAAGGGGTCTATAATCAATCATTAAAGTATCCGATTGTAGATGATATTTATCCATTTATTCATTTGTCTGAAACCTTAAGAATAAGTTATGAAGTATTGTTTTAGAATTATTAAGCTGCGTTAAGATGTCAGAATTCAGAGTTCGGCACATACAGCATTGTTCTTGTTTTGATTGTTTTTACCAGCATTATACACATACAAAATAGTCGGCAGGGCATAAAGATATTTTAGGTGATTTAGATATGTTAAGAAAGCAGATGGGTCAGTCCATTTAAGTGGCAAAAAAATTATTTGTTATCAAGAATTCAAACTTAGTTATCTTGCACTTATGCTTGAGCTTTCCTTTATTAATAATATTTTTCTTTACACTTTTTTATTAAATCATTTATTATTATTACGAACATATAAATAAAAACTATAGCAAAAACAACAACTAAAAATGGAATACCTAAATATCCAAGTGTTATAGCGACATTTCTTTTTATATCATCTTATACACCAGTATCGAAATCATGTTCACAATAGAAAACTTAACCATTAGGATGTATTCTATATTTTGATTCATATTTTTCATTAACAGTCACGAATGGTAAGAATAAAGTTCTGCCTGTAGTATTAGTAAATTTAGCTTATGGTAAAGAATCACAACTTTATTTAATGTTAGCATCTTTTAATACCAAATAAGAAATACCACAACACAAACTAGCAGCCCAAAATAATACGATCAGACCCCACAACGTCATGCCAAAAATCCTAAGAATCTATATTAGCTTTTATTTATTACACATTCTTTATATGGTTAAAAAAATATATATTTAATTATTAATCATTCTAGTTATTAAAGTCCGTTAGCAGTTTGTCTTTTCAATTCAGGTATCTATAATAAATCAATACTAAATGAAGGGCTTAATCCTTATTTCTTTTCGCTCGCATCATTTGACTGTTAGTCTTAAGAATTTGCGTATAGATATGACTTTTACTATTTCATTTCTTCTGTTATGGTCAATAATTGCTCTAGCATTATACTAGTTCTAACTTTTGATTTTGTAAACTTTTCTCTCAGTCTTGTTTGTTTATATCCGAAAAAGATTAGAGTCGTAGTTACTAATTTACAATAACCATGACTTTTTTAAAGTTTTTATTAAATTAGTTATTATAAATCAATTTATGGTGCTTTTAAAGCACTTAATCAAGTCAAATATTTGAGTCTTTTTTCTAATTTTACTAATACTCTGGTAAATAGATCTTTTAAGTCTCTTCTTTTATAAATTTCTTTATATGTGCTATTACTCTTCTCCTAATCTATGACTTTTTATCAGTTAAGAACTTAAACTTTTCCTTACCAGAATAATATTCTAGCATAATTAAAGTAGCCGAATAAGTATCCCAGAATTAGTCCCCACTTTCTATCTCTAACTGCTTACTAACATACTTGTTATTTAATTTTGGAAAATGTTTTGAATTATCACCTATTTTAATTGCACATTTATAATTTCCTATAAATATTTTGAAATCATTTTCATTATCAGGAAATTATCAGGCTTGATGTCTCTATGTACGAACCCATTTTTATGTAATTATTAAATACTCTCCAACATACCAAGCATGCTTAAATTCATCAAATCATTATCGATTCTTTTGTCTAGCAATTATTTCAAAGTTAACTAATAAGATCTTGATATTATTGCTAAGTCATCTCCATCAATTTTGACTCCAATTATTTAATTTTGAAAATCAAGGTTTTTAATTTTGAAATATTTCATTAGTTTGAACTAGGAGAATAGATCATCATAAACGTCTTTGTTGTCAACAACTTTTTAAAATTCATAATATTTGTATGTTTTATTTTAAGCCTAGAACATAAGATCTATTTTTCCCTAACTATCAATAACTAATTTATGAAAATAAGACTCTTCAAGAATGTACTTGAACTCTGGGAATTTGATTCATAAAATAACTGCTTGTTATAATTTTAATTTTCTTCGTTTCCTTAA
The DNA here is from genome assembly GCA_000711775.1 of Oxytricha trifallax. NCBI lineage: Eukaryota > Ciliophora > Spirotrichea > Sporadotrichida > Oxytrichidae > Oxytricha > Oxytricha trifallax. The sequence continues at coordinate 27,882 of ARYC01007110.1, forward strand.
TATTCTGAATTATTTTGCGCATTATTAATTTATTCTATATCATTTTTTGATAAATTTGCTGTATTTTCTAGGATCATTTCTTGTTCAATCAAACTATTTTCGTAATCTTAAAAATAATTTAAGCTTTTGTTATTATTTAAATTATTGATGTTTGTGTTGTACTTGATCAAGCATTTTTCCTTTAAAAACATCCTATTATAATAATTATAAAATATTAAGTCTTACTTTAGGATTAACATTGATTTACCTTAGTTCAGCTTCTGAGTGGGTTAAATAATGATTAATTAAATTTATTCATTATTTGGTAGATTCAAAATTGCATTTAAGAATGTTACAATTGTAACTTTCGGTCTTGAGTTTTAGCTTAACAAATTTTCCCTTTTAAGTTTAAATTTTATTTGAATGTTTTCTTAACTGTACCTAATCATAAATTTTGTCACAATGAACACAAAATATTAGGTATTTAGTTTTAACTACTGTATCAGGGTCTTTATTATATTGTTGGCACCATTTCTGAAATTTTTCGTAGGTGAATTTGTATTTATCAGCGTCTTTAAGACTATTTTTTTAAATTCTAATCTCTTAAATTCTTTATTATTATTAACTCGACTTGACCATTCAAAAAGTTTTGAAGTTAAAGGAAACTTTTATGAGTGATAATGAATAGTGTTATAGTTATTATTTGATTTTATTTGATTAATTAAGTTTAAATTTCTGATCACTATAAAGGTTAATAATATTGTATAATAGAATATTCAACCGTCCCCACTTTTTTTAAAAAGTGGGGACGCTTGCGGGATATTTTAGAAAATATATTTTTTTAAATATTTTAAAGTTAAACAAATATAAATAATCAAGTATTAAATATATAATTATTAATGCTAATTTATATTATATTTATTTTATCCGTCCTCACTTTTCAAAAAAGTGAGGACGCTTAATTGAAAGTATTAATTTTTAATTAATTTTATTAATAATTCTAATTATTAATCAGGAAGACAAGAACCTATCAAAGAATTATAATATATTTTATTCTTTTTATAATTTAGATATATATAAAAAGACTTTGATGATTCTTTCTAGAGTATTTTAATAAATTAAATCTAATTATAATATTAGCTTTTTTACGGCTTTTAACAAGAAGATGTATGAATATTATAAAACTTATTAAATTAAATTAGATTGTTCAAATTCTTTAAAGAACTAAAAGTAATTAAAAAGGAATGGAAAATGCTTCTGCATTTCAGAACATTAATGTCCAAGCAGTTGACGCCAGAATGTTCTAAGGTAAACTCAGCTCGAAGTAAGACTAGTACACATATTTTAAATATCACAGTAATAATATTTAAATTTTTAATTTTATTAGAGGGCTACTGCCTCCCAAAATATAAGGCGACTACTATGAGATTTCTTAAAGATTTCCTCTAAGGCTCTAAATTCTTAATTAAATAAAAAGATATAAACAAGATCAATGTACCCCTTTACCCAGAGCTTAAGATTTAAAATATTTTAAAAAAGGTCAAAGTTGACCCTTACATAATGAGACATTTAAACTTTTATAAGGACTAATAGTAGTTGCCCGAAAGAGAATTCTTCTTTAATATTGTAGGCACCCTGGCACCTGAATATCTAGAAAGTTTGGTCAAAAGTCAAAATAAAATAAGGAATCAATCAGAAACTGACCAAAACTAACAATAAGCAATTGCCATCAGAAATGACTTATTTGAGGAAATATAATCAGAGCCTTTCTTTTCAAGTAAGAATAAATCATTATTTCAATAAACTTAATTAGGGTCGAGTGGCAAAGGCACTGCCTTGCTAAAAGTTCAAGCCAAAGCCAAAAGATAGTTATTGAAGAAAAGAAAGCATTTTTATTTTTTAATAATAATACAAAAAACCAGAAAATTATAACATGCAATAAGTTGATGAACCTCATCAAGAAGAGATTAAGTAGAATGATACCAAAAAGTACTAATTTAATATTTGATAATTTTAAATTGATTATTTAAATTATAATGAGTAAAATTATTGTTTATTGTTAAATATTTATAAAAAGTCTTCCATTTTATTAAAGTGTCTGTCTACAATTTTTCTAACAAACTCTCTATCAATTTAAAAATGGAGTCAATGATTATTTCACGATGTTTATTATTTGAAAACTAAAAGTTTAATGCTCGTACTTTTTAATTATAATTTTTTTTAATTTAAGCAAAGACCTCCTCTATGCAATGGAATTATGATGAGTAGGGGGCGTTAAATAAAATTTACCATCTATAATTATTGATTTATTATTATACCAACTTTGATCTATGAACCCTTAGGTTGTCCATGAATAATATTATTTTTTTATTATTGCTATAATCATGAAGTTAAGCTAAGCATTCTTAAAACTTTGGTATATTAATTGAATTCTCTGAAAGATAATATTCTTCAATGCCTCTTTAGTAGCTGATACAAAGAATAAGAGCAAGTGTTTTTAATTTTATACCTTTTTATTTCAATTCAATATTTTAATATTTATTGGTCCAAGCTCTGTTTTTGAGTGAATATGGTTAGAATGTTGTCTCGTCAACATAAACAATTTTGATTTATTTGTTGCTATTATTCAATAATTCTTAATTAATTTATTCTCTGCAATTTTATTGATTCTTATTTCTGCTAAGTTAGGTGATAGATCTTTTTAATTTATCAATACTTTATCCCCTATGATTTGTATATTCTTAACAATCAAAACCCCAAAACCCCTTAATGAGGTTTATAAGTGCTTTGATTTGTAGGGAATTTGTTAGGGGTTGGGGTTATTAATTAAATGCGAGACAAAAATTTACAAGCTTTTGGGGTCTATTTATG